>VIRR01000493.1:0-135000 GCA_008638375.1 Nyssa sinensis | reverse complement strand
CAATAGAGGTAATAAGACAAGTTTAAAAATTTCTACAATGTATTTTTTCAAAAATAGTTTAGCCTATAGCCAAAACTAACTTCCTTAAGGTCAAATTAACCATAGTAAGGTTCATATCTAAACTTTAGCTAAAATTACTAGACGCTCATAAATAATTCTAATCATGCATGTAATGTGCCTATGTGTGATTTACCTTTCAAGTAAAGTCTGAAGTAACAAATTGATCGTAAAAGTCTCCTTTAGATGTAAAAGGTGTAACTTGAGTCTAAATACTAATAAGTCTTCATTGATGTGATTGGCTAGCAGTGAAAGTTATAACCATACTTAGTCTATCATAACAATTACATACTCAATATAAACTTTTGGAATAAATTGTCAATATATATTTTATAGGAGGAAAATTTTTCAAGCATTACTTAACTCAAATTTCTTAATAAAAAGATAAGCATATGTTAGCACAAATCTATTTTATAGAAGATTGTTTTAGTATAGGTAATAGGTTTTCCCTAACTCATTCTTCCTAAAATGCTTTCATGAATTATCTAATAGGGCACATATTGTTGTAAAATTAATAATCTATGCAACAATAATTAGAGAAAAAGAGAGAAATTGACACAGAATTTACGTGGTTCGACAATGTGCCTACATCCACGGGTGCGGCTATTTTTTACACTAATTAAAAAATAGGGTTACAACGTATTTATAATACATTGCAGTCAAATCCTAACCCTAATTGGATACATTAAAATTTCCTAATATGTACTTACTGTATCGCGAGGGTAAGCCTCCTGCACCCCTCAACCTATTATCAACACAACAAGGGTTAAGTCGCACGGGTATTATGTAATTCGCTACGCTCCGCACATAATACCTATATACCTAGTTTATTTGTTATAATAATATAAGTCTTGTTACTAACAATCTCCACATTGGCGAATATATTCAACCCCTTAAAAATTGTCAACAAGTTCTTGTGCCTCCACCTTAAATCAATAGGTTGGGAATATCTTCTTTCAACATGTAGAAACATTGGCCAAGTCCAAACAATACTTGAACTTGGTTATAGGAATAGGCTTTGTTAACATATTAGTTACATTCTCTGAAGTGTGAATTTTCTCAAATATCACTTCACTTGTAGCAACAAGCTCTTTTATTCAGTGAATCCTCACATCTATATGTTTTATTCTGACATGGTAGATGTGATGCTTTGCCAAGTATATGGCACTCTGACTATCATAATAAAACTAAACTCCTCTTTATTCTAAACTAAGCTCTTTGATTAGCCCTTTTAACCACAATACTTCTTTAGCAACTTCAGCCACTTCCATGTATTCAGATTCTGTAGTAGACATCGCTACTAAGGATTGTAGCATGGATCTCCAAAAAATAGGTCCACTTCCCATCATGTAAACATAACCTGTAGTAGATCTTTTATCATCCCAATCACCTGCATAATCTGCATCTACAAAACCTACAACTGAAGCACATCCTTATTGTCTTGCAAACATAATTCCATAGTCAATTGTATCTCTCAAGTATCTGAATACCCATTTGACTTCCTTCCAATGTCTCTTCCTAGATTTGCCATATATTTGCTGACTATGCTAACTGCATATGCCAAATTAGGTCTGGTACAGACCATTGCATACATCAAACATCCTACTGTGCTAGCATATGGAACCTTTGACATGTCTTCAATTTCTTCCTTTGACTTTGGGTATTGGTTAGAAGATAATCTAAAGTGATTCTCCAATGGTGTACTTATCGGTTTAGAATTCTCTATACTAAACCGTTCTAGCACCTTTTTGACATATTTTTTTTGAGACACCCATAGTTTGTCTACCTCCATATCCCTACGAATCTCTATACCAAAATCTTTTTAGCAGCACCCAAGTCTTTCATATCAAACTCCTTGTGTAACAAGGATTTCAACTTGTCAACCTCACACATACTCTTAGCAGCAATAAGCATATCATCCACATAAAGCAAATAGAAAAATATCAGAACCATTTTCAAAAGCCTTAACATAAACACAACAGTCATACTCACAATGCATGTAGCCAATCTGAATCATCTTAAAGTCAAACCTTTTGTACCATTGTTGTGGAGACTATTTTATCCCATAAAGTGACTTATTCAATCTGCAGACAAAATACTCTACTTCTAGTTGCTTGAGCCCTTCTGATTGTTTCATGTAAATCTGTTCCTTCAAATCACCATGAAAGAAAACTGTCTTTACATCCAACTACTCCAATTTTAAATCAAAATGAGTTACCAAAGCTATCACTACTCTAATAGAGGTATGCCTAACAACTAGAGAAAAGACTTTATCATAGTCAATCCCTTTTCTTCTGCGAGTATCCCTTTGCAACCAAGCAAGCCTTAAACCTTACTTTTTCATTTTTAGATGTAGTTTCTTTCTTTCTAAACACCCACTTGCAACCTGTTGGTTTCTTTCCCTTAGGAATTTCAACCAACTCCCAAGTCTTCTTCTTGTGTAATAATTCTATTTCCTCCACCATAGCCTCTATCCATCTATTATTCTAAGAACTACTAATAGCTTCCTGAAATGTACAAGGATCCCTGCTACTAGTAACTAAAGTATAAGAGAAAAGATCTTTAAAACCATATATGACCGATGGCTTAATCTTGCGTTTAGGCCTGTCTAAAACTATAATCTGATGTTCTTGGTCACTAGAATTGGATTTCCTTTTTGACTAGATATTTGATTCTTCTAGCTACACCTGTACCACTAATTTTTGCTGCCATTTTTTTTAGATTCCTTATTTTATTCTTTCTTGAAAGCCTTCAACATAGACTTTTCAACAAACACCACATCTCTACTAATTACCACCTTTTGAGTCTTTGGATACCAAAGCTTGTACCCCTTTACCCCTTTCTCACACCCGAGAAAAATGCATCTTTTTTTATTTCGAATCAAGTTTTGACATTTCTTCGCTAGATATATGAACATAAGCAAGACACCTAAATGCCTTCATCATAAAGTAATCTACATCTTTCCCTGTCCATATTTCCTCTCCAAGTGAATTGTTGATGACATAACAAGCCATATTTACTACCTCATCCCAAAAGAACTTAGGAAGCCCAGCATTTAATCTTATGCACCTTGCTCTTTCAGCAATTGTTCTATTTAACCTCTCAGTCACACCATTTTGTTGAGGTGTCTTCCGCATTGTGAAATGTCTCTTGATGTCGTGTTCTTCGTAAAACCTCAAGAACCTAGTATCTTTGTATTTTGTACCATTATCTATTTTAAGGCATTAATCTTTCTCCCAGTTTGGTTTTTCACTTAAACCTTCCATATTCTGAACTTTGACAAAGTCTCAAACTTGTACTTCATGAAATAAACCGAAGCTTTTCTAGAAAAGTCATCAATAAAGCTCACAAAATACAGAGGTCCCCCTTCTTGAAACTACTCTCACAGGCCTCCAAACATCTGAATGAACATAATCTAGAATACCTTCTGTCTAATGAGTGCAGTCTTGAATTTCACCCTACATTGTTTTCCTATAACACAATATTTGCAGAAGTCTAGTTTACAGGACTTGACCACTTTTAGCAGATTTTTCCTATGCAGAGTTCCATCATACCACTATCACTGATATGCCCTAACCGCATATGCCATAAGAGTGTATCATCATCCTTACCTTCAAATGATGTAGTTGTTGTAATTCCACCTATAATTGTGCTACCCAACAATTCATAAATATTACTAGCAACTTTCTGACCTTTCATGAATACCATAACACCCTTAGTTACCTTCATTACTCCACCCTCAGACTTATGGTTATAACCGTTTGAGTCTAGGATTCCTAATGAAATTAGGTTTTTCTTTAAATTTGATATATGCCTAACATCTCCTAATGTTCTCACCACACTATCAAACACTTTAATCTTGATTGCTCCTATTCCAATGACTTCACAAGATGAATCATTACCCATAAGAACAAAACCAGATTTTACTAACATGTAGGTGTCAAACCAGTCCCTATTAGGAGACATATAATAGGAGTATATAGAGTCTAGAATCCATGAATTAGTCAGAACCTGATGAGACTAAGAGCATATCGTCATCCCCATCATCTGAATCTACTTATACTATATTGGTAGAATTTGAGGATCCTTCATTTTGCTTTCCCTTCTTCTTTTCCTACTCTTTTCCTTTCTTCCTCTATAGATAGTCTCGCTTCACATGTCCAATTTCTTGCCATTTATATCACTAGACATTCTTATTTTTTGACTTTGATCAATTATTCCTGTTATCTGATCTGTCCCTTTCCATTCTCCTTCCACGATCATAAGTATCTTTCGCTACAAGCCCTTGATCAGAAAACACAGTTGTATTTTGCTTTCTCTGATTATATGCCAACAAGGCTGTCGTAACTTCCTCTGTTTCCAGAGTTTCCTTTCCCCAAAAGAGAGTTGTAACCAAATGCTCATAGGAAGCCGGAAGCGAGGTTAAGAGCATCAGTGCCTTATCTTCATCATCGAACTTCACATCAATTCTGAGCAGATCACTGATAATTTGGTTGAATGTATTGATGTGTTGATTAACTCTGCACCATCAATCATCTTAAGCCCGTATAGTTTCTACTTAAGATAAAGCTTATTCATAAGCGACTTGGACATGTATCGGCTATCCAATTTTGTCCATATCCCCGTAGGAGACTCTTCATCCATTACATGGTACATAACCTCGTCTGCCAGACAAATTCGATTGGTACTTACTGCTTTCATCTCGAGTTCTTCCCATTCGTCATATGTCATCTTCTCTGGCTTCTTCATTTTCCTATACAACGCCTTCACCAAACCTTGTTGTACCAATAGATCTTTCACCCTTCGCTGCCACAATCCAAAATTCCTAGTTCCATCAAACTTCACCACATCGGCCTTGACAGCAAATACGTTTATCGTCATTGATTTGACCAACAGTTCTGATACCAATTGTTGTGAAATTAATAATCTATGCAACAAAAATTAGAGAGAGAGAAAAATCATCATAGAGAATTTACGTGGTTTGGCAATGTGCCTATGTCCACGGGTACAACTATCTTTTACACTAATTAAAAAATAGGATTACAACATATTTATACTGTATCGCAGTTAAATCCTAACCCTAATTGAATATATTAAAATTCGCTACGCTTCGTACATAATACCTATATACCTAGTTTACTTGTTACAATAATATAAGTCATATCACTAACACATTTGACAAGTGGCCAGCATACTTGAAGTGACAATAGATTGACATTTTCTTAATCTGTTGTTGGTTGATTAATGTATATTTTTTTCATTTCCTGTATGAAAATATAACAATTATTTAAGTAGAAATAGAAAGGTATTTCATTTTGATAGAACATATACATGCACATGTGGCCATGACAAATTTTTAAGTGAAACGAGTTTATTAACCAAACAATGGATTCAGCAAATCATTTTATGTCATCCAAACAAAAATAAATTTTTTTTATCTCCTTAAAGGTATACAATATGTACGTATATTATAATCTAATTGGGTTGATTTATGCACTGATTCACCCAAAAACGTTTCTACAACCACACATTAAGTGCAGCAGTACAACAACATGAGGAAAACTCTCAAACGCAACTAATTATTTAACTGGCACACTATGCTTGCCACTGCCTTCTAATGTTTTAATAAATAGATCATAAGTTAAAAAGAATTGGTGATAGCATCCATTTCCCTCTACATTCTCCATAGATTTCTTTACAAGTTTCTTATTGATCATCTTTATATTATTATATATGTACACAAATCCTTTAATATGGTCCGTAAATTTTTTTTATTTATTCTCTAAATTCCTCTCATCTATGTTTTTCCAAACGGGTAATTCTGAAAGTTGTATGCCTACATTTTGTTAGAATTTAAATAATTCATGAACTTATTTAAACTTCTTTGAAACATGATGATCAAATGCAACAAACCATTTGTCACATAAAGTTTAATTCGACCCTAATTAATTGGTAATTTGGGTCAACATTAAAAATTCATGATTTTTTTAAATACATATATGAGTAACAAATGAATAAGTACATGAACAAGGATCAATCAGAATTATCAGAGTCCATACTTCTAACTACACACATAAAAGTCATCAAGAAGTAGCCACCATGGCTACAGTAGATTATACAATTCACCAAGTCCATACGGTAATCCATTTTCACCCAACAAAGGACAAGGTTGAGTAATCTTTCCTAGTATCCCAAACCAAGCATAACAAACAAACATTTCGTTCAAATAGGAGTTGGCTTTGTTTAGATAGACTAACAATTGGAATTAAATGCGAGATTAAAAGTGATACCACCATTCAAATGACCAATAAATGCATTCGGACTGTCTTCCCTCTATTTATGCAATTTTGTGTCGAATCAATTAAAAATGAGTTTAGAGCAAATTGTAATGATTTTCAATGGTCAAATTTGGCTTATTAAACTTCATCAATAGTCATTATAATGATTTTTAGTCCAATTCTAAACTTCTACAATCCTAGAGTTATGTGCCTAAGGTGTAATGTATGAAATGCATCACAACATTACTTTGAATTGCATACTTCTTCAAACTTGTTTGTATTTGCGAGACTCCTTGAGTCTTCAATTTAAGACTAGCGATATTCACATAACTCAACAACTACTAGTCTAATAAATTACAACTTTTGGAAAAGAATTTTCAACATAAAATTACAAGATTTTTCCTCACAATCAAAATCCTTGCCTTAACATAAACTTTTAGTGGTGCATTAGTTTGACCAGATCAAGGTCCTACGATTTTTCAATATCATAATAGTGTATTTCTTGATTTGTGTGGTTTAATTGGTTTAATTTTTTTTAATGATTTTATTTTGAAAATTTGAATAAATTAAATAAGTATCAAAATAACCAAGGGCTTAAATAAGTTCAATTGGTTGAATGAAAGTTAAATCATGGATTTCTAGAGAGAGAAGCCCCACTTTCTCTCTACTTTCCAATTAGGTTCTCTACTTCACAAACTTCTCTAACCAGCTTTATCCTCCACCAACAACCATTATATTACGATCTTCCTTGCTTTGTCCTTCCTTGACCTAATCTTCTCAACATCTCATTATGGTTTCATTTCGTCCTTTCAATTCAACTCCACCTCTATCTACTCAATGAAGGAATCTAGCCAGAACCATTAAAACTCCTTTCTCATTTCCATCACACCCTTATTTCTGCTAAAAGCACATCCCTAAGATCTTTCCAAGCTCTTATAAAGCTTAAATTTTTTGTGCCTTCCTTGAAGCTCCAAAACCTGTTCCCATCAAATATGCAAATGATATATGGATAGAATTTTCTTCATATAAACTCTCTATTGAACCTAATCAGCCCTTAACCATAGAGCTCCAATCCCTATCCCTTCATAACCCAGAAGACCTTACACCATCTATGGCAGTTGAAACCTAACCCGAATTATCCAAATCCACATCCTCATCTACGTTGATAGAGGATAACATTGCCCAAACTAGAAGTTGTGCTTATGGTTCTGCGACTAAAGGATAGCTGCCCTCATAGTATAGGTTGAATCTCTAAAGAGAGCTATCGACATCTATGTTTTTGTGATAAGATCACGAGGTGATGTCCCCTACGCACATAATGGATGAGGGAGAGTCTTCAATGGTGGCGTGTAATTTTACTTTCCTTTCTTTAGTGTGTGTTATACTTGAGCAAGGTGAAAAACTGACACATGTCCTTCCTCAAGTGAAAATTTCAAATTTCAAAGTTCCATTCCATTGTTGAGTTGGCAAAACAAGACCACATCACCAATTTAGCAAAATAATTTCTTTCCCGGAGCAAAGTACTGGCACGGACACCTTGAATAAAGAAAGGAATAACCTCTTCCTTAACAGTAGAACCAAAAAAAATGAGTTTTCATTTTCTTACACACCTCCTTTGGAAATTGAAGGTACAAATGGTATTGAATTCACAATAGATAAAGTAGAAACTATGGTAATGAGATGGCGAAATGCATTGGTTGGATGTGTGCTTGGTGTTAAACCTCCTTATAAAGTTATGCAACAGTATGTCCAAAGAAAGTGTGGAGCTTATAGAGATATTCAAATCTTCTTACTAGATTCAGGTGTATACATCTTCCAATTCAATATTGAAAAAGTAAGACAATTGGTAATGGAGGTAGGTCCAACGTATATGGACAACAAACCATTTATTTTAAGACCATGATCTATAGACACAAGCCTTTAAAAAGAATGAGTTCAATCCATACCTATTTGGTGAGATTCCCAAGTCTTCTCCTCCACTTATAGTCAGTAACTATACTGAATAGATTGGCTGGCACCCTAGTAACTCCCCTCTTCACTAACAAGTAAACTGCTCAAAGGGGTAAGCTATCCTATACTCAATTGTGTATTAAGATGAATGTTGTAAAATAATTTCCACATAAGTTCCCATTAAATAGTGTGATGGACATGTATCCTAACAAAAAATTGAGTATGAGTGGAGGCCCTAATTATGTGAAGAATGTAGTTTGTTTATCCCCAATACAGGGGCTTGCCCAAGAAATCCAAAACAAAGAAGTCGTGGATACCAAAGGGAAAAGAAAGTGTTCCAACCTATGATACTAGAATAGCTAACAAATAACTAACCAAGCTCCCAGACCCTAGTGGTACCAAACTTATCCTTCTAGAAACTTATTTTAAGCCCAACCAAACCTTTATATGACTTGCTGTCCTCCTAATGGTTTGTCTTCTATTCAAATATTGTCCTCCCCAACCACAGTATCCTCTCAACCCATTTGATAACCTCTCAAAATTGGATACCCTATCCATTAGAACCAAAGCAACCAAAGATGAATTAATTGTTATCCAAACTTTATTGCAAGTTAATCAATGTGATAGAGCTCTAAGGTCTAAATAAAATGATCGCCTCAGTAGATATGCATCTTTAATAGAGGTTGAAAACATGTATTTGATGGCTACACTTGGGGAATTCAAATACTACCTATTTTCACAATAAGGTTAAATGTCACAGAGCCCATAAGAAAATCTTGAGGTTGATAAGAGCTAATGGGTAAAATACAAAAACCGATGACGAAGCTATAAATGAATCAGTTTGCTACTTTCAAAACTTGTTTGGTTCTAGGCTTAATACCCCTATTAATCTTAAAAGTGGACTCTAATACGTTATGAAGTACAAGTGAACCCCAAATCAACAACATATCTTGGCTACCACTATCTCAAATGAAAATATAACTAACTATATGTTCTCTATCAATGGTTGTATAGCTTCTAATTCTGATAGGTTCCCTATAGCCTTTTTCCACCACAACTAAAAGGTGATAGGAGAATATGTCATTTCTTTAACGCATTCTTTCTTTTATAGACGCCATCTTCTCAAAGAATGGAATGCTACATCAATTTTGCTTAATCCTAGGGTGTAGAATCCTAATTATATACAAGATTTTAGACCCATCTCTTGTTGTACTACTTTGTATAAATGCATATCCAAAGTCCTAGTAAACAAATTGAAGCCTATCATACCTCATTTGGTTAACAAATCTCAATCAAATTTTATCTATAAGAGATCCATATCTTATAATATGTTTCTCATGTTGGAGCTTCTATGAAATTACCTTAAGGATTAAGGCTAATCAAGATGTGCTATTAAGGTAGATATTAGGAAAGCTTATGATACTCTCAATTAGGATTTCATCCTAACCATTCTTGAGTTTATTGGCTTTCCTTCTACTATGATTCAATGGGGAACTGAATGCATTACTACTCCTTTATTTTCTATTAATCCCAATGGTTCTCCTGATTGCTTTTTCCAAGGCAAGAGAGGGCTTAGGCAAGGTGACCCCCTCTCACCCTATCTTTTCATTCTTACAGTGGAAGCATTCTATTGTATCTTCCAATAGAATATCCAACACCATGGTTCAAGCTATCACCCTAAATGGAGTAAATTGGATATTTCTCATATATGTTTTACTAACGATTTATTTATCCTAAATGGAGCTAACGTTACATCTTGCAATACAATTAAAATCTCTCTAGATGAACTTAAAATTTTGGCTGATTTTGAAAAAGGATCAGAGCACCATCTTCTTTGCTAGAGTAACAAATCAACTAAAGAGCCAATTATATCATATCTTGAACATGAAGACAGGTTCTCTCCCTGTGAGGTACCTTGGGTGCCTCTCATATCCTCTCAGCTTTCAACTCTGGAGTGCAAAACTCTTATAGGCAAGATCACTTCAAAAAATTAGAGTTAAACAACAAAAAATTTGTCTTCTATGTTCATTCTTCCCAAGGGATTTCTTAAAGATATTGACAAAGCTTTAAGTGCCTTCTTATGGATAAGAAATGACTAGAATAGAGTTAAGGCCAATGTCAAGTGGAAATTGGTCTGCATAACCAATTTTTGGCTTAAAGAATTTAGTAGAATGGAACATTGCCTCTATAATGAAACACATATGGGCTCTTTCCTACTCAAATTATGGGTGATTTGGTTCCATACATATATAATAAATTAAGAGGAAAAGGTTTTGGGCTCTAATAGTACCTATAGATGCCTCACGGACATGGGAAAAGCTACTTAAACTGAGGCCTTCTATCAAAAATGAAATTGAAAATGGCAAACAACATCCTTATGCTATGCCAATTGGCTTCCTTCTAGTCCTCTTATTAATAAACTAGGCTATCAAGGTATTTCTAAAATCCATAGTTCTCCCAATGTTGTAGTTTCCTTTGTAATTCAATGAAATACCTAGGATTGGATTACTCATCTTAATAGAAATTTTCCTCATGATATACTCAAAATATTCTTAGAATTGCAAAGGCTCAGTCCTATCGATCTGTCTCCTTCACCAAGTATGGCAGATAGCATAAAATGGACCCCTTCTGCCATTGGAAAGTACACATTTAAATCTTTCTTGCAAGCAATCATATCTCAATCTTCTCTAATGGCTTGGTCTCTTGTTGTATGGTTCCCAAAATCTATTCCCAAGTGCTCTTCATATTATTGCTCACTTGTAATGGAAGACTTCCAACTAGAGATAAGCTCAAGCAATACGGTATCACTGATTCAGATGAATGCTTACATTGCCAGTATGATCCAGAGTTAGCAGATCATCTTTGTTTAGAGTACCCTTTTTCAAGAAAAGTTTGGGCAAAGGCTCTTAAGGCTTGCCTTATTCAATAAAGACATTAGATTTGGAACCAAGAAAACCAAGTAGCTATAAAGGGACCTCCTTTCTTGCTAAGTTGAGGAAGCTTGCATTATCTACCTCCATTTACTTCATATGGAAGAAGAGGAATGACAGACTGTGGCATAGGCAAAGGTGTACGAGTGACCAGATTTTTAGTTCCATATCTCATAAAGTTAGGACTAAGGTCCTTTCTTGGCCAAAAATTGAAAGGAATTACAAGAATTGGCTTGCTTGCCTTTATCGGAATATTTCAAGCTCATATTTTATTAATTAAGCTCTTCGTTTATTGGTTTGTTTAAATTCGTTGATCAATGTTTCTCACTTTGAGAATGCTCCTTGTAAATGTGCAAATTTTTGTCTATAATACATCTTACTTTAATTACCAACAAAAAAAAAAAAAGTTTAATTGGTTGAATTGGATTTTTATGTATTCAAACTCATCATGCTATCAATCAAGAATATATCAAAATTTCTCATGTTAGTATTATATTGTTACTTTTCTCAGCCGTTTATCAAGACAAAAATGCTTGGCCATTGAGAATCTAACTGAAATTTTGTTGTTTTTAATTTCAATTGGTGTTCATATAGCCCAAACATCAAGGAATGCATCACTTGCAAATGTACCTTTCTTTATTAGCGATAAGAATTGATGACTCCGCCACAAATCTTTACATGGCATGTCAACCACTTCAATCACACGAACAATCATAATTAGGCAAACACTTTTCTTCAGTTTTTGTTGATAGTGATAGCAATTAACTCCAAGCCCTAACCCTCCTTTTTAGAAATTATACCATTATGTAACAATAATTTTGACAATGTGTTTTCTAAATACTTAGAATTCTCGGGTAAACTATTGTTTAATAATTCTATCCTTCTATGCAGCATTTTATTTGTGGGGTTGGCGGGTTTCTTAAGAAAATATGAATTGTAATACTATTTTTAATAAATGAAAATCTTTATAATACCAAAAATTTCCAAAATATGCTACTCATGTGTGTATATGAGTTACTCTTCTATTACTTCCCTCTCTCGTGTGTATATGTTAGTTAACTTTTGTGAAACAAAAAAGAAAAAAAAAACATGTGCCACCAAAGGGTACAAGTTATACTACACTTTTTATATGAGTAAAATGCCACATCCAATTACCATGTAATTTGCCAATATAAGATAACCCTATCCAGAAAAATACTGTACATAAGAATTTGGCTGAGCAAATCCAACATGCAAGCCTAAGGCCAAATGAACAAACATGACATGAACAGATATGGGATCGCCCCCACCATTATGAATCACACCTGGAGACCGCCTAAATAAACCTGATCGGGTGGTTCTAATTCATCTGCAGTTTTGGTGCCCATGACCAATAACAAATGTTCAAATAATTGCAATTTGTACCAGAATCCATGGTTATACAAACACCACTCTGGTAGCTTGTATTATGTAAAGAGGCTTCAACCAAATAATGGCTTTATTATGTATAGCTTAATAATACAGCGCGTCCTTGAATCCCAACATTGCTTTTGAGTGTAATGTACAGTTTAGTTCCTACAGCAAACAATGCATTCCCCCAAAGCATAGTTAATGCAGGATATGATAACTATCAATGTAAAATCAGATCAGTAAGAAAATTACATAAATAAGTAACTAACCAAAGAGAGCTTTTCAAATTGTATCCGACATTGGGAACAACTTTTCCAGCATGTTATTAGAAAGGATTCGATTGGGATCCAATTCACTTCGTGCTTTATTGTATGCATGAACTGGGAAACACTTCCTTAGCCTTGATTGTAGAGCTGCAAGCTCTTCCTTGTCCTTTGGAATCTGCACAGTATATATGGATGGATAAGTAAATATTTTAGAAGTTTTAGTTTAAATATATTGGCTAGTTATATGGCAGAGACCATGTCAGTGCAGTTCTTGTTGAGAATCAACTTGATGATCCTTGCAGCAAGATCAAATATCAGTTCAGTGGTGTTTCTTAACAACAGACAAAGTTCATGTTCAGCTTTTGAATTAATTTCACCACTTTGAAACCAAAACAATTCTGTGTATGATGGAAATTCTGTATGGAATTTAGTCAGTTTGTGAAAAATAAAGAAATTCAAAATGGATTTAACTGAGAATATGAATCTCATGGCCTGTTTATTACCTTTCCAAATTGCATATTTTGGGGAAATATATATCTGACATTTTTTCAGATTGAAGGAGGCGAAAATTCTAGAAAATAGTGTTGCCTAAAGTCCTACTTCCAGTGTAAGATCTTATTATAGGGAGCTTGGTGAGGACCCTGGGGTGCAATACCCTTGGAAAGGTACTTCAACTT
Source organism: Nyssa sinensis (assembly GCA_008638375.1). Taxonomy (NCBI): domain Eukaryota; kingdom Viridiplantae; phylum Streptophyta; class Magnoliopsida; order Cornales; family Nyssaceae; genus Nyssa; species Nyssa sinensis. Next base: position 121,453 of record VIRR01000493.1, on the reverse strand, counting down.
CCAATGTTTCATTTTTCCTTTTGGCAGCAGTGTTGTAAGTGATTCTCACATAGGATAATCTGGATGGAAAGGGGAAATTTTTACCAAATTGGTGCTATATGTGTTACAGAGCAGAAGATGGTTGGAAGGCGAAGAGTTGACCAACCATCTTCTGCTTCATTGTATGTTGCCCAGGGATGTGTGGCCTATTTTTTTTACGCCTTCTGGAGTTTGCTGGATTATACCTAGGTTGGTGAGGCAGCTGATGATCAGTCAGTCAGGGACTGCCTGCCCTTCTAAAAGGGTACGGCGAGCGTGGAGGGCTCCTCTTTCCCTCCCTGGTGTGGTGCATTTGGTGAGAGCATAATCGACATACCTTTGAAGATTTGGAGATCCCTAATTATTGAATATTGACCAACAAATAGGACATTAGATACTTCTTATTTTTGGGTTATAGGGAAATATCCCATGTCTTTGACATCATTTACTGATTTTTTTTGGGGAGATGAATTGTACAGAGGGGCATAAGTTTTTTTGTTTTTTGGCTTGTACACGGGTTGCATCCTCAGATCCTCTAGCGGTTTGTTTATAATTCAAGCTCATTACTTAGCAAAAAAAATTCTTGGGGTGTAACTTAAGATTTGAGAAATAGCATATCTGGGATTTGGTTAATACCTCAATCTTAGCCCAATGTTCATAAGCAGAATACTGATCCCATAACTGTGTTTGGGTCAAACACCTGTAGTGGAAGAACTTGCTTTCTCTGAAGAGGATCAATGGAAGGAAGAGAAATGATTATACCAACCTGATACACAAATGAAAGTAAAAAAAAATGACACAAAAATGTAAGGGAAAAAAAAAGGTTAAGAGTGTTCGCGACAAGAGGGTGAACCTCCTACTAAATTCCATAACCATTGAGCACAAATCAAATCAATCTACTTGCTAAACTGGCAGACTACGTGAATCTAATGTTTCCTTCAAATTGACTGAGACCAGAAGAATAGTGATCTGTTGAATAGTGCGAGTGTCCCCATAATTCCACAAATGCCACAAATGCGATGAAATCTTGGTCCTGGTTTTGGTTGCTTGTTAGGTCCAATTTTAAACCCCAACACCCCACCCCCAGGCCCAGAAAAGAGTGTCTATTTAGATCAAGATTGAAGAATCCACTTCAACCGATATGCCCTTACACAAGGCCACATACAACATAGGAACCACAACTCATTACACGGTTGCAAAATTTTCTGTATTCAAGGACACTAAAATCCAAATTCCAAGAACTTAAAACTCCCCCAAAATTGTCGAAAGAGTCAAATTTTTAAACTCTTTGGTTCTTTTTTACTGCCTATCACTGATCAGTGAGAAGAAATCATAATATAAAGAGCAATTAACACCCAATTCAACTAAACAAAGTCTTTTACTAGAAGCCGGACAGATCAGTTACCAGCATGAGGTGTCAGCAAAGATGCCTTTTCACTTATATGCTCCAAACTTTATGGGCAGTGACCAGTGTAGCTTTTTAATTGTTTTTTTTTTTTTTTTTTGTGCAAGGAGTAATCAGCATACCTTGAAGAGCATATCTTACTAATATAGAATGTCCATGGAAAAAATCAAGAAAAATTGTTCTAGAGAGGAAACAAATAACAGGGAATATATCTTCAATGGACTAGCTAGAGTGGAAATTTTTTGGAAAACAAGGTGGCTAAACAATCCACCAAATTTCAACTCTGGCAAACTTCCTGTCTTGATTGGTTCAAACCTACATCGCAGAGCCTCTGAAACTATTCAAATATTTGTCCAAGTACTACAATATCTGTAATGATGCTATTTTAAGTGGTTTACGAAAAGAAACAGAAAATCAAATTTTAAAAAATATGGAAAAATTTAAGAACCTCGCATTCTAGCATATCCATTGAAAATCGACACTTCGAATGAAAATGGGCCATTTACAATAAATCAATAGCAAAGAGACAGCTGCAAAGTAATTATCCATGAAAGTATTCATCCTCTGCTGAACTTGAAGCTGGACTCATGGGGCTCTTGCTGCATGCCGTCCATCTCTGCTCTATAGGAGCTGATGCAGGTATCCCTTCCCTCTCTATAAGCTGCATCAGCTCTTCTATGTATTCGATTGTTAAGGTTCCAGCAGGAAAACAGGTCTCTGAGACCCACTGTTGGCCACCACAATCAAATCCCAAAATTTCATTGCTCTAGCCTACTCTATATCCCTCTGATTTTGTCCAAAACTCAGCCTCAGCTTGATTGACCTTTATGACATGGTCTTTGTTGAGAGGATCCAAGTCAAGTAGTTTATCTCTTAGCTCAGCAAATGAAAGCTCATTTATGTCTAGTTCATTTTCATCTGGATGTTTAGCTGCAATCTCTTCACCTCTTCAATTAACTAATTAAACCAGTTCAAACTTCATTGACTTTAACAAACAATAAAACACAATTTCAAAGAACATTGCTAACTCACAATAAATCAACCATCTCAAGAAACAGAAAAATGAAAATGGCAGAACCAACAAAGATAATGAAAACTAATAAACTTTGAGGCCATTGATTTTGATTAGGAAACCAGTGGCCACTAACATATGCACAACAATCTATGATTAGAAGAAAAAAAATTAAAAAAAAAAAACATATGCACAACAAAAAATTGAAAAGCAGACGTAACAAAAGCAGAGATATATATATATAAATAAATAAATAAAGAGAGTCAACAAAAGCCAGCTAGTGAGCAGTTAATGTGCCCACTTTGAAAAAAAATGGGTAAATTACATTGACTACCCTTAAGGTTTCTAACAATTATAAAGACTTCTCTTGAGATTTCTGAAATGGCACTGACCTCTCCTACTTTTACTGACAAATTACAAACACTTCCCCTCCAACCCAAATTTGTTCAAAACTGACAAAAGTGCCCTTTCAACTTATTTTTATTTTTATTTTTTTCAATTTTCATCAATTTTTTTAACTTTTTTTATAAAAAAAAAGTATTTTATATAAAAATAAATTTAAGATAAATAACTTATGTTTTTTAGCCAAAGAAGATTTTAATTAATATTTATTTCAAAATGAAAAACAAAAAGGTTAAAAAAAAAAGGTCAAAAATTTTAAAAAATAATGAAAGAGACAATTTTGTCATTTAAAAAAAAAAGGCTGGAGGGGAGGTATTTGTAGTTTTTCAATAAAAGTATAAGAAGTCGGTATCATTTCAGAAACCTTAGGGATGATCAGTGTAATTTACCAAGAAAAAAATAGTCATCACTACATCAAGCAAGCATAGAAATATGTTGCCACCTTTACTTTCACTAGGCCATTCACACTAGAATACGAGAATTCAGAGCTCGTTATGTATAATTAAAAAAAAAAAAAAAAACTACCCTTTTATTTTTTATTTTTTGTTCATGTAAAAACAATATTAGGTTAGGCCTATGGGTTGCTCCTCAAAAATCTCTTGGTTGGCCGACCCTGAATAATTTAATGGGCAAAGGGATTAGGTATCTATACTCGTGCATTCAACAGGATCCTTTATAAGATAGGCTAGGAATCGCTCTTGAACTGATCAATTGGGGTTTATTATTCAATATAAATACCAGACTAAATGCAAACATAGGAAAGAAGAAACATGACTTCAGATACTGCAGCCTTTTGTATGGTCCAAGGAAACTAGGAAGTAGGATGATGAGTTTACTCTCTTGTGTGACCCAATTTCAGCAATGTAATATTAATGGCTAAAGCTATAAAGCAGAAAAAATAACAAACATCAGCTTTACCTGTACTTCTTCAGTTATTCCCAAAATAGGTCACAAACATGTTGTATAGCCTCATCCTTACAATATTTTGGTTTGAACTTGGGTGGACCTTTTCATTTTGAAAAGGATTGCACCTTACAACCATAACAGTGTCAGTATATGGAATATAAAGGTACTTTGCATGCTTGTTCTCCAATAGCAATTTCCTGCAATAAGGAAGAGGATTTTTAAGTCTGAAGTCTCAACAATCAAGTGATTGCTAGCATGCATAATAGAAGTTCAAAATTGTACTACTGCACATGCACGTGCTCGCACACACACAGAGGGTCCAAAAGGGCTTTTGGCAAAAGAAGAATGATAAAGAAATGGGAGCATCTAGCATCAGGGCTTCACCCTAATGGATCGTGAAACATTCTAACTAAACAGGCAATACTTACATGAAACTCTGATAGATTAGATCTGTAATGGAGATTGTTTGTTTGGGGAAGGGGGAAACAAGAATTTGAATAAGCACATGATTTGAACACTTCCTCAGCATTTAATTCAAGTGTTCTATCATCCAATGAAGCATGGAAAAACCAGATGATCCAGATAATCATATCATCTTAATTTTTCACAAAATAGATCCTTTTGATGGGAGGCAATTATTGTAAGGTCCTAATAATATATTTGCAAGTTTCACACTATGTCTAAAGCCCGACTTTAAACCCAAAAGGTCAAGCCCAACCCATGTTAAAATTCTATTGTATCGGGGTTCACTCAGGTTACCCGAGTGATTATAAATACCTTACTATTTATACCTTGTAACTCATCAACTTTTAAACTATTTTTCCAATTTTTTTGCACAGCATCCAATCACAATTGTCACAAAGAGAGGGTAACACGTAAAAGCATTTGCATTGAAATTGTTTGGAAGGGGACACGTTTTTATAGAAAAAGAGAAGCTTAAGCGTGATTTATCTTTCGATGTGGGACAAACCATAATATTTTAAGAATTCAACTTTTCCACCCTTATCCTCTTCTTTGTAAATCTCATGGGTGTCTTTCCTGATACAAAAAGAGTTCTCAAGTTTGCCACTATCTAACTCTCTCTCTCTCACCCTCATGGGTCTTCATTCCATGTTGCATCTCTAAGAATTCAAAGGTCCAGGAACAATTGATTGGACTTCAAAGTCAAACTCCAATGGCGTCAAACAATGCTCGTAAATCATTGATGATAACGATAAGAGTTAATTTTTCCTTTCTTCACTGCCCCTCTCTCTTTTACTTTCTTTCTATAACAAATTCTCTCTCCAAGAATTTGACTGGATTGTTGAAGAGATTGAATTTTTTTTGTAAGCAAAAGTTTATCATACAGGGGAATATGGCCTCCACTCCCTCCAACATAGGCTTTGAATTTTCTATACCAGCACCAATAAAATTGATATCTACATACACAAGTTAAACAAGTTCCCTGTTCATAAGCTTCCATTTCAAAATCTCCACCAATATAACGAGGTTTTGGGAAGGCTATGGGTGATGCCAACGCAAAGACAGTTGTGAGGTTTGCTAGATGACCAAATCCCTTTACCCACTTCAATCCCAACTGAACTTATTCATCAAGTTTCTACGAAACCCTTGTAGAGACTAATAACTAGGTATTTTATCATTTCCTGAGATAATAGGTTTGTCTTCTTTTTTTTTCCCCAGAGAGGGGTGTAGAAGGAAGCCACATAAAGAACATAGTTGTCCCACATCGACATCTTCTTAAAGGTAGAAGCATAAAAACATAGTTATCCCACATCGACATCTTCTTAAAAGGTAGAAGCATTTATAAACTTCATTCCATCCTCGCTAAGTATCATATATGATATGTTGGGCTCGGGTTGTATTGGGCTTTGCATATCATTGCCCAAGCCCAACCCAAAACTAACTCGGGCTTATGTTTTGCTGCCTAGGCCTGTCCCGAAATATAAAAAAATGCTGCCCAAGCCCGAAAAATTTTGGGTTGGGCTCGGGTTAGACTACCCGAGTTGCACCCCTAATCTTACCAATCAAAATATATATATTGTCTGCCACCAATGTACAACTCCTACATCATTGACAAAACTTACATTTAATACATAGAAAAAACAGGTACCAAAGATGCAGAGGTAAAATGCGGGCAGACTCTATACAATTGGAGAAGTTTGGAAATATATATTTTACCAAAGATGCAGAGGTAAAATATATATATTGTCTGCCCTTCGTATTATTGGTTTCAGAGAGTAACTGAGCAGAGATACAGATAAACAAAGGATTTCTTAGGCAATGGAGAATCGCTATGCAGCAGATGAATAAAAAATGTTTGCTCAAATAGGGGATAAATCATTTGATGTGGTTCAGAAGGAGGATGAGTCCGGTGAATTTTTTCAAATCATTGAAAGGGGCCCAGGGGTTATCAGAAGGCTATGGGTGTTGAGATGGGAATTGGAATGGCTTTGCAACACATTGGAGGCCTTCTCGACAAGGAGAAGAAGGGTGGTGTTTCCGATCAGTGTTCGTGGACGAACCCGAACTCTCTCCTTGGGGAAAGGCTCAAATCGCAAAGGGAACTATTTGAGATTGGAGGGTCGTTCTACGAAAGGGATTCGCACTATTTTTTTGTCGGAAGAAAAGACTCAAGGAGGATGGTTACTATATGCTCAAGCATTCAGAATGCTAGGTTTATCAAAGCCAAAACCTACCCTTATAAGAAAGGAAACTTACTTGGACGTCTGCCGTCTTGAAGAATGGCCCACAGATCCAATCTTGGTGGAAGCGCTTCCAGTTCATGCTAGGGAAGATATCGAGGTTCAATTGGGGTCTTGTGGAAGCCGTTTCAAATTCCTCCGTCGATGTTTGCTCGGACGCTTTGGCGATTTGAACACCCCGGTTCCAGACAGAGACAAGGTTCACAAGTGGGCTCTGAAACACTGGGGAATCCAAGCTGGTCTGAGGGTCATTGACTTGCATGGAGCCTGGTTCCTCTTTGAGATGCCATCAGAAGAAGCGGCTAACAGGATTCTGCAGCGTAGCAACTAGTTTTTCGAAGGGCTACGGATGACTCTGCAACCGTGGTCCCCGCCAGACTGTTGTTCGCGTCTAGATGGAGACGAACTCATATGGATTAGAATGATGGGCCTACCAGCCTTTTTGTGGAGTACAGAAATATTCCAAGCAATGGGGGATCGATGCAGTTGCCTGGTTGCTTTGGACAAGGATACGGTCGAACGGCGGCATATGCGATGGGCGAGGATCTTGGTCAGAGGCAGGCCGGAAGACGTCCTTGCTTTCTTCCACATCAAGTGCGGACAGTGGTCATTCTCCATTCCGATCTAGTAGGAATCAGGTCCAAAGCGCCTGGCAGTCGATTCAAGACGGTTGGAGGTTGCAGAGATGACCGGAAAATCTGGGAATCTAGCTCGGGAAGTTCACGCATCGGCAAGCGAGATCGTAGTCTGACAGGGGGACACGTGGTGATTACCAGAGGTCTGTCGTTGGGACACGTCGCGATCACCACAGGTCTGCCACTGGGACACGTCGCGATCACTGAAAGACTGTCCCTGACCATGGTGCAAGGATTTTGAATTTGAAATTGAAAGTGGGAACGGCTGAGAGATGGAGGAGAGACGAGAAGATTATTCTAGAACAATCGAGCAACAGGGGCACTGAGGATTTTGTTTCTCTTGTGGCTAACCAGAATGGGCCGTCTATAGGGCCAGCACCACAGGTTAAAAGACCACAAAAGAGGAGCAAGACAGGTGCAGTGGAATAAGGCCCAACAGCGAAGAAGGTTTAAAGGACATATGGGTCCAGCCCAACTTGAGAGCTTTGAGCCCAGTTCAGACCGCACCAAGCCCTGCTCGGGCCGCACAGCTCTTTCTAGGCTGCAACATGGGGCTCCCTGTTCGGCCCAAAAACCTGGCAATTTATATAGGTGGAATGGATGGAGGAGGCCAGCCCAATTGGGAGCCGTTCAGCCCTATTCGGGATGCAAGACCAGCCACCTTAATTCTTTCTCTCCTTTAGCTCTCATTGAGACAAACGGCAATCCAGTGTCCGTCGTCTCCCCTAGGAGGTCTACGGTAGAGAAGATGAATCACAGTGGAAGTTCGACAAAACAGAAAGCGGCAGTGGAGGACGTGGCAACGGGACAGGACTATGATCACAACAGTCTAATGAACGACGAAAGGGAATTTCTTCAATATTTAGACAGCAGTTACTGTGCTATTCCATCTCAACATCAGTGGGAAGCAGAATGTTCCTTTGCGGCAGAAGCTGAACTGAACTCAGCTCACAACATGAACCCTCTGTCCGTGAATCAAGCGGGCGAGATGACCTTGCAAAACCAGGTATTGCCAAAGAATCCAGCAGACTACCAGCCTTTAGCAGTGGTTTTGCCGACAGACTATCCTAATGCTTCCAATCAGCTTCAAGAGCAAGCGCTCCTGTATAGTCATCAAACCGTAACGGATGACTGGGTGCTACGAAAAATGGGAAAAGTAAGCAAAATTTTAGGGGTGCCATGTGCAGGGTTTGAGGACCGCATGATGGAGTTATTCTGAGAAATTGTGCTGCGCAATTCCCTGTCTAAAACCAGTCCTAGAACAGCCACCGAGAACGACAAGGAGAATAAGTCAGCAAAACGCCTGAAAAGAGTGATGAAAGAGCTGTCTTGCTCAATTAATTATGGGGACAGCAAGGAGATGGAGGTTCTCACTGATGGCACAGTGACGTTATAGTTTCTATGCATTTAAAAATCTTATACTGGAATGTGAGGGGCTTAAATGATTCGGACAAGCGAGCAGTTATCAAAGGTCTTTTACGGGATTGGAGGCCTGCAATTATATGCCTTCAGGAAACTAAGATGGGGAGTATTTCGAGATCCTTTGTTCGTTCCATTTGGGGGCCCAGATGGATTAAGTGGGTTGCTTTGGATGCCCAAGGGATGGTAGGAGGTATCTTAGTAGCTTGGGATTCACGGTTGATCAATTGTATTGAGCATAGAGTGGGAAAGTTCTCCATCTCTTGCAAATTTGTCTTAATTTCCAATGTTTTAGTGTGGGGTTTCTGTGGTATCTATGGACCGGTGATTAATGGTCGTAGGAGTTTATTCTGGGACGAGCTGCAGTCGTCGCTTTCCTTTTGGCAAGTCCCTTGGTGTATAGGGGGGGATTTCAACGTTGTTCGGAACCCAGATGAAAGATTGGGAGATGGAAGGTTGACTTTGGCTATGTGGAGCTTCAATGAATTTATTAACTCCCAAAGTTTGGTGGATCTCAATTTGGAAGGGGGAAGATTCACTTGGTCTAGGGGCGACAATCGGACGTCGATGTCTCGGTTGGATAGATTTTTGGTTTCTCACAACTGGGAGGATGTTTACCCAGGTATCTCTCAAAAGTGCCTCCCGAGGCCCTGTTCTAACCATCACCCCATCATGCTGACTTGCGGGGGCTTTAATGCTGGGAAGAGTCCCTTCAAATTTGAGAACATGTGGCTTGAAACTGACGGTTTTGAGGAATTAGTGAAAAACTGGTGGAATTCTTATAGTGTGACCGGGTCTCCTAGCTTCTGCCCTGCCAGGAAAATGAAGCTCCTTAAAGCTGATCTGAAGAAATGGAACCATGAGACTTTTGGCTCGCTCCAGGCTAGAAAGCAGTCTTTGCTGGCCAACCTCTTGGAGCTGGATAGGGAGGATCAGTTGGGCTCTCTTTCTGCTGAGAAAACGGTTGAGCGGGAAGGCTTGAAGGGTCAGATTGGGAAGATTCTCAAGATGGAGGAGATCCATTGGAGACAGAAATCTAGGGCTCTTTGGCTTAGAGAAGGAGACCGTAATACTAAATTCTTTCACAGAACGGCCTCCTCTCACCACAAGAAGAACTACATCTCCTCCATTACTATTGGTGCTCACTGAGAATGATTCCATTAGAACAGGCATTGTTGATTTCTTCTCTAGCCTTTACTTAGAGCCGCACAGTTGGAGACCGGGGGTGGATGACCTTTGCTTGGATAGTCTAACTGGGGATGATTCCTCAAACTTGGAGATCCCCTTTACGGAAGATGAAGTGGTGAGCGCCTTAGAGGCTTGCAATGGGGATAAAGCCCTGGGTCCTAACGGTTTCACTATGGCTTTTTTTAAAAAATGCTGGGGTGTCCTGAAAGCAGATATTTTGGCGGTCTTTGAGGATTTCCACAGGGAAGGGGGTTTTGAGCGTAGCCTCAATGTGTCTTTCATCGCCCTCGTTCCAAAAAAGGAAGGGGCCTCTAACATCAAGGAGTTTCGTCCTACAAGTCTTGTGAGCAGTGTGTATAAACTGATTTTAAAGGTCCTCTCCTTAAGGATGAAGAAGATTATGGGCAGTATCATCTCCTCCAGTCAGCATACTTTCGTGGAAGGCCGTCAAATTCTAGATGTGGCTCTCACTGCTAATGAATGCATAGATCATAGGAGAAAGCATAAAAGGAAGGGCCTTGTTTGTAAGCTGGATATTGAGAAGGCTTTCGACCATGTTAGTTGGAACTTCTTAATGAGTATGCTGGCAAAGATGGGCTTTGGGGCCAAATGGAGAAGGTGGATCCAGTCCTGCATATCCACAGTCTCCTTCTCGGTTCTCGTCAACGGCTCTCCCGCGGGTTTCTTCCGTTCTCACAGAGGGTTGAGACAGGGAGATCCTCTTTCCCCCTATCTTTTCGTGATTGTTATGGACGCCTTGAGTCGCTTTCTGGGGCGCGCGGACGAGGTTGGTCTTGTCAAAGGTTTTCAGTTGGGGAACTGTAGAGGCGGTGGAGTTGTTATTTCCCATCTTTTGTTTGCCAACGATACCATCATTTTCTGTGACTCTTCAGTCCGTCAGCTTCGTTTCGTCCGGTGCATTCTTGTTTGTTTTGAAGCAGTGTCAGGTTTGCGGATTAACCTTGCAAAAAGCAGTATTTCTCCGATTGGGTTGATTCCAGAGTTGGATTTGCTAGCCAGCACCTTGGGTTGCAGAGTGGGTAGCTTTCCCTCAGTTTATCTGGGCCTTGCGCTGGGAGCTTCTCCGCGTTCTGTTGGGGTTTGGGATCCAGTGGTTGGAAGATTTCTCAACAAGCTATCAGGATGGAAATCTCAACTTCTATCTAAGGGAGGCCGACTCACCCTTGTAAAAAGCACCCTGGCCAATCTTCCTACCTACTTCATGTCCCTTTTACCCATTCCAAAGACTGTGTCCAGGAGACTTGAGAAGATTCAGAGGGATTTCCTATGGGGTCATGATGGGGAGAACAAAAAGATTCATCTGGTTGCATGGGAAAAAATTAAGAAGCCGGTGACTCACGGGGGTTTAGGGGTCAAAGACTTGGGAACCTTCAACACTGCTCTTTTAGGGAAATGGTTAGGGAGATTTGGGGCCAGAAATGGGGAGCTCTGGCGGGAGATCATTGCTGCTAAATATGGGTGTGATGTTAGAGGATGGTCCTCGGGTAATGTGGAGGGGCCTCGGGGATGTGGTCTTTGGGGCTACATTAGAAGTGGATGGCCAATTTTCATGGTTAGATGCCGCTTTGTTATCGGCAATGGTGGTAGGGTGAAATTTTAGGATGACGCCTGGACAGGGGACGAGTCGCTGAGGGTGAAATTCCCTAGTTTATATAGCCTAGCTAACAACAAAGAGGCTTGGACAAGCGATTATTTGGAGAGAGTTGGAAACACACTTATCTGGGCTCCTCGCTTTAGGAGGGGTTTTTTTGATTGGGAGCTAGAAGAAGTGGACTCTTTCTTTCGCTGCCTCAACGACTTTCGTGCTAGTGAGGATAGGAAGGATGAGAGAGTTTGGAGGCCGGATAAGAACTCCTTTTCTGTCCGTTCTTACTACAAAAGCTTACTAGACCCAATTAGCTCTCCCTTTCCTTGGAAGATTGTTTGGAATTCTAAAGTACCCCCCTAAAGCCTCGTTTTTTGCCTGGGAAGTTTCTTGGAAGGCAATCTTAACGGCGGACAATCTGAAAAAACGAGGTTTTTCTTTGGCTAACAAATGCTATTTTTGTAAGATCGAGAAGGAAAGGGTGGATCACTTGCTTATTCACTGTCATGCCTCCTGGAGCTGTTGGAACATTATTTTTGCTTTGTTTGGCTTCTCATGGGTGATGTCTGGCACAGTTAAAGATCTCCTATTGACTTGGGAAGGTTGCAAGCTCCCAAAGGAGATTAGGAGAGTTTAGAGAATTGCTCCTATTTGCCTCATATGGAGCATCTGGACTGAAAGGAACAACAGAGTTTTTGAAGACTTGGAGTTCGCTACTCCTCTCTTAAAAGACTCCTTTTTTCGTTTATTATTTTTTTGGGCCAAAGATGCTTTTCTTGTAAATGTCTCTTCTTTTGTAGATTTTTTAGATTCTCTAAATTAGTTGTAAGCTTTTGGAGTTTTTGCCCTTGATGCTCTTCTTGGGCACCATTATATATACAAATTTTACTAATCAAAAAAAAAAATATATATATATATACTCCAAGAAAAAACTTCTACATCTTTGACAAAACTTACATTGAATACAAAGAAATAACAGATTCCAAAAGATGTCGAGGCAAAATACGGGCAGACTCTTTACAATTGAAGTAGCTAGGAAAAGTTAAAGGACCCACATTCATTTTGTTCTTGTTATATACTCCTAGAAGCAACTTCTAAATCTTTGACAAACCTTACATTCAATACATAGAAATAACAGATTCCAAAAATGCAGAGGCAAAATGCGGGCAGAATGTATACAATTGGAGTAGTTTAGAAAATTTAAAGGGCTCACATTCATTTTAGTAACTTCTACATCTTTGACAAAACTTACATTCAATCCATAGAAATAACAGATTCCAAAGATGCAGAGGCAAAATACGGGTCTATTCAACTGGATTAGTTTGGCAAATTTAAAGGACCCACCTTCATCTTTTTCGTACCATATACTCCTGGAAGCAACCAATGTGCTACAATTGCAGTTCGAATGTTTGTCTGATCGTTCCCCATAATATATGAAATTATTATCTTCACCTTGATACTTAAATAAAGACCAATTGCCCAATAGAACTCAATGCGAATACAATTTACAAACGAATCGCATCAATTCATATTTTTTTTTTTTTTGGATAAGTAGCATCAATTCATATATAATCAAATTAACTAAAAATCACGCAAACCAACCTGAACAATGCCACCAATCTGCTGTTCCCTACTTGATGCAAAACTCTGCAAAGTGAGCCCATAATCCTTAATCCCATCGAAGAGCTGCTGTACCCGATCCTCTGCCTGAACCCTAACTCTCTTCTTCTCCTTATCAACCTTATCCATTAGCGCCAAATTCACCATCCCAGCCCGTGTCAACCCTGACCCCACTGGCAGATTGTTCTGCTTCCTCTCATCGGCATCCTTCACAATGCACTCCAATCCTTGTAGAGTTTCGGGTTGCAAGAAAGCCCTGGTTAGGACCTCGTGGGTCCCACTCCAGTTGAACCCAGTGTCAGGGCCTGCTTGTACAAGGAAGCTAAAGTGATCATTTTAGACCCTCAAATTTTAGATATATATATATATATATATATATATATATAAAAGTATAATCCTTATTTCCTACCAAATAAAAGGGTTTATAAATTTTTAACCTATTATATTTTATACACAAAAATTAAAAAATAAAAAATGAAAGTATTAAAAACTCAACTGTATGTAAAGCTCATAAAAATTTAATCATTTAAAAAAATAGCCTTTATAAATATCTTAACTAATTATATTTTATATCAAAAAAAAGTGATAAATATAAAATAAAAAGAGTCTTGAAAACCTAATCGTCACTCTACCACTTTAACAGTTTCAATACAATCTATTCTTATACTCATTATCTCTTTTACTTTCCTATATTATCTCAATATTTCTCTCTTTCTCTCGGCCCTCTTTCTTACTCTAGTTTTTCTGAATCTCTTTAATCAAATTGAAAAACATACAACATTTTCTCAATTCATCACATTGATCCCAATTTTTTTTTATTGAAGTAAGTTGTCAATATATTTTTCTAAAATCTTCACTTTAGGCCTCAAATTGTCACAAATCGACCCTGCACAGTATGGAGGTCTTCCAGCAGCGATGCATACCAAAAGAGTTAGACTTTCTTGTGCTTGGCATTTTCAGGGAAAGGGAAGGAGTTGTAAGTGGCAATGCCGTAGTCCAAAAACAGGGCGAAGTAGCCAAGATACATGCGAAGCTTAGTCTTGGATGAAGAGAAGAGCGATGACAATAAAGTTGAAGAACAGAATTGGCAAGTGAGGGTAGTGGCAGTGGTGGAGGTTAAGGTCTTAAGGGCAAGTAGGCTCGACCATAAAGTTAAGATCATAAAGTTAACAAAACAATTACTTTAGTTCTTACTTAAAAAAAAATGTCTCAAATTTTGTATATATTTATATTATAATTAAATTAGAAGTCTAAAATTAATATAAATCTAACTCTACTAAAATATCTTATATTTTATGTATTTATGGTATAATCAAATTAGAAATTTAAGGTTAATAAAAAGTTTAACTATCCAAAAAGCCTCCAAATTTTATATATTTATAGTATAATCAAATTAAAAGTCTAAGTGTAATAAAAAGTTAACTTTATAAAAAAAAGTCCCAGAAAGACTCCAAGAAAAAAATTAATTTATTCGTGTTGTACTCTAATATTTTATAACTAACTATTTAGATTAAAAAAATTATGTAAAAGTTATATTAATAAAGTTTTATTTAATATATACCTCTAAAAAATAATTAAATTTTATATTACAAATGGTAATATAATATATATATATTGGTACGCCATAAAGTAACAAACCAGTTTCCACATGACATGTGTACGCACAGAACAGCCAAAGCTCGTCCATCTAGAGCAAGTTTATGCATATGGACTCCAGAGCTTCTTTGCTTGGAACCTCGCGTAACCTTCGGACTCATTTCAGCTCAGAAGGCACCATGCTCGTGCACAAGAGGATCCCGAGCTAATTGCCGCCTCAGGTGCTCTACCGAGCTATAGATAAAGAAACAGTGCACAACAAAGAAACTACTATTCCTGGATATCCTTCACTTCCTATTCTCACGGAGCATAGTGTTCAACATGGTAACTGTCATTCTCTGATGACAATCAAATCCTTACTTTTACGAGGTTAAATCCTAATAAACTTAGGAGAATCTACAGCCTACAAATTGAACCCTAAGGTATGCTTTACAATTACAGTCTTTTACTTCAGTTTTTATTTACTTTATCATCGGAGTGGCTACTGCCGGAACCAACCCGGTGGCCCTCTAATCTTCTTCTTTGAGTGTTCGACAGGCGACAAAGAGCGAAGCCCTACTAATTAGAAAGTGCAGCATCAGTTTGGCACCGTCTATGGGAAGCGAAAAATCATTTCTTGCTACGTTCTTTCTTCTGCAAACGAACTCATTGTCTTTCTCACTGAAGGACCATGGCTCCCAATCTTCGTCCAAGGAAGAACCCTCAAAACCTTCCAAATCGGCCACCGGCCAGAAGAGGAAGGGGGCAGGCACCTAATCCCATGCAACAGCAACTCGATCAAGTCCAACGACAAACTGACCAGATGCAGGAGCAACTCCTTGCCATCTCTAGAACTCTGGCGTCGCTTACCCAGGGCCCTCGAGGCAACCCCACTCATCCTCCTACTAGTACGACTGACGTGGGGGCACAACCTCCTGCTACCACTATAGGCGGAAGACCCCATGTGGAAACTCCCAATAAGTAACTAGTGCACCCCTAAGCCACCACTCACATGGGAGGAGACCCCCAGCCATCCACCGCCGTAGGCAGGGGGATGCCGGCCTTTATTCCGGCCATTCACTACTAGAATAAGACTAGGGTTCTGACTCCGGCAGCTTCGGGGGCCAATCCAGCACCGCATGAGTTTCAGCCTCAAGTGGCACCAGCTCCCCCAGTCCAGGAAAGCCAACATCCTTTCCCTATTGCAGGACAGAATTGTCCCATCCATATAAGCACTGAGGCCGCAAGGCAAGGCCTACAACAATCGATACAGCCCAAGGCCCCACAGAGGGTCGAAGAGGTAACAAACTCTATGGACCACACCGCCATTACTAAAGGTACTTGCCTCCCTTCAGAGCAAGATAAGCTAGCAAAGCAGCTCAGAAGGTTCACCACGTCGTTCACCCCCTGCTATAATGGCGGAAGAGCAGCCAAAGAAATTCATTGTCCCAAAGTTCACTCTGTACGACGGGTCTGAGGATCTAAGAGACCATCTCTCTCACTATCAGCACACCATAGCGCTACATGGGGCTATTAACACTTTCATGTGCTGCACCTTCATAACCAGCCTTAAGGAAACAGCTCTGAAGTGGTTCCACAGCCTCCCTCAGGAGTCTATTATCAATTTCTACGAGCTCAGCAAGCCGTTCCTCGATCGGTTCATGACCAGCAAGAGGTTGAGAAAAGGTCCAGAATTCTTACTAAGCATAAGGCAGGCCCAAGGAGAGTTGCTCTGAGAGTACATCGCACGGTTCAATGCCGAGCTCACTGAGATCATAGATTGCAATCCCAACTTCTTGGTAATAGCTCTCACTACTGGCCTAGCGCTTGAATATTTTCAGGATTCCTTAACAAAGAATCCTCCCACCGACATGGCAGCACTCATGGAACGAGCTCGAAAGTACATAAACTTGGAAGAAGCCAAGATATCCTCCCGAAAAATCAAAGAGCAAGCTCAGAAGGACGACCACAAAAAGTACTTTAGTGCAACCAAGAAGAAGGTCAGAAGTTCTAATAAAAGGATAGCACCCCGGGTACAGGGCAACTCCAACACTGGAAGGTACGGTATCTACACTCCTCTAAATGCCTCCCTAACCCATATACTTTGACAGGTACAAGCCCGTGAAGATTTGAACTGACTAGATCCACTAAAGAGTAATCCCGATACTAGGGACTAGAGCAAATACTGTGACTTCCACAAAGATCACGAGTACACTACCGACGAATGCAGAGCCCTCAAACAAGAGATTAAGCAGCTCATCAGGCGAGGACGACTGCTCGAGTTTATCAGACAAGACGGGAAGTAGAACCCCCGTAATGACAGACCATAATAGAGGAGGCAAGAATAGAGGGATGGACGGAATGAGCCACAACAATAGAACAACTAGGTCATCTTCGTCCTCCATGCAAATAGCCTAATCACAAAGATGTCTAACCAAGCAAGAAAACGGTATGCTCGGGAGGCCAGGACTACACCTCGCATCCTCTAAATCTCTGCTTTCAAGAAAAGGCTAAAATCGGTGCTTGAGATCCAGTTCTCATATCAAGATTTTGTAGGGATGCACTATCCTCACAGTGACACCCTCGTTATTTCACTCAAAATTGCCAATTTTGAGATTCGAAGAGTCTTGGTAGATATAGGGAGCTCTGCCAACGTGTTATTCTATGAGCCCTTCAAGCACATGAAGCTCAACCCTAATGACGTTAGAACCACCACTACAATAATGGCAGGATTTGACGGGAACCTCAACACCCCACTGGGGAGGATTGACCTTCCCACAACAGCAAGAGAGGGAGACAGTCAGAAGACCTTAATCTCATAATACCTGGTTCTGGATTTCAAGTCCCCTTACAATGTTATCATTGGAAGGCCCTGACTTTACCAAATGGGAGCAGTCACCTCGACCCTCCACCAATGCCTGAAGTATGTGCACAACGGAGTGGTCTATTCTATTAGAGGATGCCAGCCAATTGCCCGAGAGTGCCATGCTCTCGCGCTAAGAGAAAGGCTCCCAAATAACAATCACAGCATTCTCATGAAGGTAGGAGCCCAGAACTTTCCTACCTTCATGAGAGGGATGAATGCCCCTCTAGAATTGATGAAACACTAAGCCCTAGGAGAAGGGATAGCAGAGCTAAGCCAATGAAAGACCCCATTAAAGTGCTCATCAATCTCGAGGGAGGAGGACAATATTTGCGGATCGGTTCAGACCTATCACCTTCTGAACATAAAGAGATGGTGGAATTTCTAAAGAACAACCTCGCGGTGTTTGCTTGGGAAACTAGGGATATAGAGGGGACAGACCCCAACCTTATCTCCCACAAACTAATGACCGATCTTGACCACCTTCTTATAAGACAGAAAAGGAGGACGTTTGCTCTAGAGCGTCACCAGATCATTAATGAGGAAGTGTAGAGGTTGTTGGACGCCAAAATGATAAGGGAAGTGTTCTATCCAGAGTGGCTCGCCAATACTGTTCTTGTCAAGAAGAAAAATGGCAAATGGAAGGTCTGCGTCGACTACATAGACCTCGACAAAGCCTGTCCCAAAGACAGTTTCCCCCTTCCGAGGATAGACTAACTAGTCGATGCAATGGCAGGGCACGAACTCATGAACTTCATGGACGCCTATTCGGAATATAACCAAATCCAGATGTACCCTCCAAATTAAGAAAAGACAGCTTTCATATCCGAACGAGGTCTCTATTGCTATAGAGTGATGCCGTTCGGTCTGAAAATGTTGGGGCCACATATCAACGTCTGGTAAATAAGATGTTCGGCCCTCTAATCAGTGATACAATGGAAGTCTATATAGATGACATGCTAGTCAAAAGCCTACAGAAGAGCAGCCACATCCAGCATCTAAGCCAAACATTCGATATCTTGAAGTAGCACAGATGAAACTGAATCCCTTGAAGTGCACCTTCGGTGTAACCAAGGGAAAGTTCTTAAGTTTTCTAGTTTCCCAGAGGGGTATCGAAGTAGACCCTACACAGATCAAAGCCTTAATTAAGGTAGAATCACCGAAGACCAAGAAAGACATTCAGCCCTTGAATAAGAAGATTGCAGCTCTGAACCGATTCATCTCCAAATCTATTGATCGCTGCCTTCCATTCTTCAAAGCCTTAAGGGGGAATAAAGCCTTACAATGGTCCGACGAATGTGAGAAAGCCTTTCAAGAATTGAAGCAGTATCTAGCTTCCCCCAAACTCCTATTAAAGTCAATCCAAGGGGAGAAATTGCTCTTCTATCTTGCGATCTCAGAAAATGTCGTTAGTGTTGTACTGGTCAGACAGGACGAAGGAGTCCAGAAGTTCGTATTCTATGTAAGCAAGGCACTTCTAGACACAAAAAAAAGATATCCAGAGATCGAAAAACTGGCCTTCGCGCTGATAATCTCTGCCCGGAAGCTCAGACCTTACTTCCAAGCACATCCTATTGAGATCCCAACCGCCTATCCACTAAAGTCGGTACTACGAAAGCCTGAGGTCTCTGGGCGCCTAATGAAGTGGTCGGTGGAGTTAAGGGAATTTGATATATCCTACGTACCACGAACCTCCATCAAAGGGCAAGCACTGACAGATTTCGTTGCCGAGTTCACTCCAGCACTGCATGATAAGGCACAGCTTAAAAAGAACTCCGCTGTATGGCAGCTTTATACCGATGGATCGTCCACAGACAGAGGTTTCGGCATTGGCTTGGTGCTACAATCCCTTGAGGGGCTTATAGTAGAGGAGGTAGTGAGCTTGGGATTCAGAGCTTCCAACAATGAAGCCGAGTACAAAGCCTTTATCCTTGGAATAAAACTAGTTATGGAGTACGAAGCCCAAAATCTCAAAGCTTTTTATGATTCCTAACTTGTGGTAAGCCAAGTTCCGGGAAAATTTTCCATCAAAGACGAAAGAATGCTCCGATACTCAGAACTGGTGGACTTGCTGAAGCACTCATTTCATGAATTCACCATTCAAAAAATCGAGAGAGGTCAGAACTCCAAGGCTGATGCCTTGGCAAACATGGCCTCTCATCTCAAACTAGAAGGAGATTCAACTGGTACAATCTTCCCAGTTGAGGAGGTACAATCTTCTCAGGTTTTCAAACAGACTCAAAACTGCATGACTCTCATCCTCTAATATATAAAAGTGGGCTAGCTCCCGGAATACAAAAACCAGTCCCGAAGAATTCAAATCAGGGCAGCTCGGTACTTAGTCTTGAATGGGAAACTTTTTCAAAAACCTTACTCGCAACCCCTATTGCGGTGCCTGGCTCTAGAGGAATCTCAATATGTTCTGGCAGAAATACATGAAGGAATCTGCGGCAACCATAATGGTGGCAGAACCATAACCCATCGAGCCCTAAGTTAGGGCTACTATTGGCCCAGCATGCTGAAACAAGCCAAGGAGTAAGTCTAAAAATGCGACAAATGCCAACAATTCGCTCCATACCAACACCAGTCCTACCATGAGCTCACTCTTATTACCAGCCCATGGCCCTTTGCTCAGTGGGGAATGGACATTATAGAGCCGTTGCCAAAGGCCACTCTGAACAGAAGGTACCTTCTAGTAGCCATTGATTACTTCTCCAAGTAGGTAGAAGCCAAACCCCTAATTAACTCACATCACAGAAGTAGAAGTGAAGAGTTTCACATGGAGAAACATAGTCTGCAGGTTCGACATACCTCGCGTCATCATTTCGCCGCCTTAGGTACCCTACCGAGCTAAAGATAAGGAAACATTGCGCAACAAGAAAACTGTTATTCCTGGATATCCTTCACTTCATATTCTCACGGAACGCAATGTTCAACATGGTAACTGTCATTCTTTGATGACAATCAAATCCTTACTTTTACGAGGTCGGATCCTAATCAATTTAGGAGAATCCGCAGCCTATAAATTGAATCCTAAAGTACGCTTTACAATTACAGTCATTCAATTACTTTCAATTACAGTCTTTTACTTCAGTTTTTGTTGACTTTATCATCGGAGTGGCTACAGCCAGAGCCAATCCGGTGGCCCTCTGATCTTCTTTTTTGAGTGTTCGACAAGTGACGAAGAGCGAAACCCCACTGATCAGAAAGTGCAGCATCATATATATAAGAAACGAAGTAAAAAAATTATATTAATATTAAAAAAGACCTCATTTAGAGTTTGTCACTTTATTACTTTAGGTTTCTAATTGTATAAAGTTGACACTACTTAAGGGGATGGAAACGTAGGTTGGTGGTCTTTTGTGGGCAGAGATGGTAGTGGTGATGAAGATGGGTTTGGTGAAGAGATTGTCTCAGAACATTTCATTACTGAGTGGTTGAGTGTTTAGAAACAATAGTGCCTGTCGGGAGAATAGGGACGGGACTCTGTTGTCAACTTGTTGAAAAGTCCAAAAATTGAAAAATGTCTCCAAAATTCGTTTAAATTTCGTGATAAGTAAGGATTGATTCACTCAATTTCATTTATATTTAAATTTATATTTTTTTATTTACTTTATTCAATTAATATATTTTAAACAAAATATTACATGTATTATGATATAAAATATGCATATGAATGTTGAATTAGAATAATATTTTTTTGAATAAATTATACTAATTTCTCTTTAAAATTTTTGATAATTACAAATTACGCTCCTTTTATTTTTGAAATTATACAACACCTATGTTAGAATCGCCAGATTAACAGAGCTTATGAAATCTGTAAATTTGTCAAATTAACCTCATGTTTTAATAAAAAATAATTACTTTCTTTTTATTTCATCTATCATATATATATATATATATATATATATATATATATATATATACACACCCCATAGATTCACTCCTCCAGCCCTCCATTATATATATATATATATATATATATATATATATATACACCCCATAGATTCACTCCTCCAGCCCTCCATTGTCCATACCGTTCTGACCAGCTCCTCTCCGCCGTCATCTTCGACGATTACCACCATCAACACTTTCATTGCCACTCTCGTCAGTTTTTCTCTACCGCCCTCTCCGACCATAATCATCATCTCAGCTTCCATCGTCGCTGCTCATCTCTCGTGAATCAAATTCACAACCACTGCCACTACCAATCCTTGTCTTGTTCTTTGTCTAAATGGTCAAATCCTTCAGCCTCACAAACAACCATTTTCCTCTTCCTTCACCACTACCTCTCTCTCCTCTCTCTCTCTCTCTCTCTCTTCAGATTTCTCCAAACAAATTTCATGTTCTAGATTTCTCTTGAAATCACTTTCTGCCGTCTCACCTAGAATTATCTCCAGTGACCTAAATATGTGGCTGGGATTTGCCGATCAAAACGGCTTATTTTCCTGCAAAAAAAAATGATTTGCTTTGTGGGTTTTTTGGAAATGGGTGTTCTACTTACAAAACCCCTTCTATTGTTCTTGTTTTTGCACAAAAAACTTAATTTACTTTGTAGGGTTTTTTTTTGGATTGATTCTGAGTTTATACTTCTTGTTTTTGCACACAAAACTTGATTTGGTTTGTGGGTTTTTTTTTTTTTCTGGATTGAGTGGAGAGGCAGTGGTGTGCGGAGGTGGGTTTGTGACAGCAGTGAGAAGGGTTGGTGGCGCAGCCGGTGATAACGATTGGTGACGGGCATTGTTGGTGGTAGTGGTTGCCGACACTGGCGGTGGTTCTGTTAATGACAGTGAGGGTTTTGGGTGGCGATGTGGTTGTTTTCTAGCAGGGCTTTGGGCTGGCTTGTGGCTTTGTTTTTTGGAGCTGAAAATTTTTGTATAAAATCAATCTTTTTGTGGGAAGGAAGGTTTTGCAGCATCATGCAAAGGACCATCCATATATGCTTGGAATTGCAGCGTTGAGAGAGAGTTCTGAGAAAGAGAACTTTTTAGAGAGAATGTTGTCATTTTACAGGATATGTGGGGGTAATTTTTCTTTTTATTATTTGCAGGGGTAAGTTTGCATTTGAAAATTAATCATGCTTACATTATCAAATTTTGTCCAACTAACGGCTATGAAGGGCAGAGGTGTTTGTTATTAATATCATAAATATAAAGAGTCTAATTTTATAAATTAGAAGAATGATATTTGTAATTGTCATAAATTTTTAAAAAAATTAATATAATTTATTATTATTTTTTTTAAACAGATAACATTATTAGGTTTATCTAAACTTCTAATAAATGATTAAAAAATATTATTATAAATATTAATTATATAATATAAAATTTATTTATTTATTTATTTTATACTCCAAAACTTATGAGTCCAAAACTTATGAGTAGAAATAATTCTTACAAACTCGTTCTATTAAAACAAGAAATGGCAAGTTATTGATGGGGGGGACTTAAATTTCCATCCTAGTGAGAGCATGTTTTTCTGTTGGTCAGTGCTAATTTCTAGATGTTTCTACTTTGCCGTTAGCTTGGTTTCAACATGTTCGCTTATTT
The DNA here is from genome assembly GCA_008638375.1 of Nyssa sinensis. Classification (NCBI taxonomy): domain Eukaryota; kingdom Viridiplantae; phylum Streptophyta; class Magnoliopsida; order Cornales; family Nyssaceae; genus Nyssa; species Nyssa sinensis. The sequence continues at coordinate 98,550 of VIRR01000493.1, read as the reverse complement.
AATTCTTATCCAATTCCTTGGTTAGAAAATGCAATTAAAAATGTGGGTTCGTCTAGCAACTTTGTTGTTTTGGTTTTGTTTTTATTTTTATTTTTTTGAAATTGGAAAAAGAAAAACGTGCTTGGTTTCACATTTTTGTTTTATTTTTTATTTTTTGAAAATGTTTACAAATTTTGGATAAAAAACAGAAACGAAAAAAATTATTTTAAAAAATTTTGAAAACAAAAACGAGAAAGCCACGAAAGATTGATTAATGAGATTAATACTTTTGACTCCCATTAGCAACAAAATTCCCAATACAAATTATAACTTTTTATACACTCCCAAAAATCCCAATTTCTCACGTTGCCATGCACCATATTGATTCGTCCTAACATGTTAACAATTGAAACACGACTTTACATGAATAGTCCAATGACATTGATTTTCTATTTCTGTTGATTTTCTTCATCTTTAATCTTCTGATGTTACTAGTTTTTAATCGAAACTCAATCTTATTCAACTACTTGCAAAGAGAAAAAAGTCAAAGGGTTACCGGAAAGGTTCCGGTGATAGTCACTCTGATGATTAAGTTAATAGAAAAATAAAACCAATAATTGAATAGAATAATTGACAATGAATTGAAAGCGTACCTTGTGACTTTATTTATAAGCTGTTTGACATCTAAGTTCAAGTAGGATTAGGAACCATAAAGATCAGAATTTGAAGACATCCATAGATTGAAGTTACCGTATTGAACTTTGTTTTCTTATTCTAAAGCCGGTAATCCATGAAAGGCGGTGATATGTTCGGAGCCCCCATCATACTTGTTCGATATATGTTAGTTTGGTAGGTATCCAAGTGTATTTGGTCTTCATGATTCAGGGCATAGTGGACACATGTCATGATATTCAGCCAATGCCTATTTATGGCATACTAGCTACTCCCCTCGAGACTCAGCTGTTTGGGATTCATCCTTAGTCAAGGTTAGGTTTTTGAAATGTCACTCATGCGGCCACTTTAATGCACCATTTTAATTTTCGAGAAGACAGTCGTTGATGGGACATTTAATACGTCATCATTACGACAGTCGCCAATTTAAGAACCGATGTCATCATTGTTCTCAACTGTTGCGACAATTTGAGGTCTGTCATAAGTGCCCTCTTGATGCTTATAAAAAGGGGACTTAGAGGTTTTGGAAAGATTTTTATCACTTCCAAAGAAAGCTTAAAAACTTTTGTTTGAAAGGCAATCTCCAGTGCACTATTAATCAAATTCTAGTAAAGATTCCCTCTGTTTGATCAGGTTTGGTTCCTAAAGTGCCAAAATTTTTTCCATCTTTACTTTTAGAACTCATTTATTCTATTTTGTCCCCTACTTTTTTTCGTTCATCCATTTTTATGGCTGCCGTTGATGCCTATTCCAGTACTGGGCATGAGTTAATAGATCTTATGGAAGTAGGAGACCAAGAGGCACTAAGCCTTAAGGTTGGTAGGGAGTCTGAAAATAGGCTTGTAAATAGTTCTGAAGTTGTCATAATTAACCCTTTCGTTGAGTTTAGGAATAAAGAGGCTAAGACCTCAGATAGAGGGCATAGAAGAGAAGAGGGTAAGAGTGTATTTCTAATATTTTTAGACATTTTGGACTAAATGGTTGGGTTCGATTTGAGAAATTGAACCCCAAAATATAAAAACAAACAAACTGGACAAATTTCAAATAAGTTCTAATAACTTAATAAAGCTACTAGATGAACCTCAATGACCGTGAGGGTACCTATCCTAATTTTTTCGATGTTCCGGATTCAACGTTGAGGTTAGTTTCGTCAAACGAGGTACCAAAAATACAGAAACGTAAACATGGGTAATTCTCATACTACCCTTAGTGATAAACGGGGTACCAAATAGACTGTGAAATAATAGAAAATAGCATACCCAACATTTTTGGACACTCTAAATCTAATGATGAGGTCAAATTGAGTGTCTAGGAATCTCAAAATGGTCCCACATGAAAGTGAAAAATTATGAAAATACCTCTAAACCTAAAATGAGTCACAAGAAAGCTAATTAAGATTTGGAAGAGGCTAAGTTTAGTATCTTTGACATCCCAAACCCAATAGTGATGTTCGTTTGGGAAAAGTAGAACTCTAAAATAAACTAAAAAATGACAAATATATCCCTAAAACTTAATTAAATTACCTAAAGAGTACTATAAGAAGCAAAGAGGGATCCATATCAATATTTCTAGAAGCCTCTGAGCCCAAAAAATGAGTTCTGTTTAAGTTAATGGGGTACCTAAGACATAGGATAAGAATGGTTATCATAATACCCTTAAGGCTTAATTAAGTAATTAGATGTCCTCAAGAAGTAAAAAAGGAACCTACCTTAAGGTTTAAAGACCATCTAGACTAAAAAATAAAGTTTGTTTAGGCAAATGAAGTGTCAAACAATATGAGACATGAAATGAGTGAGATGACCAAAATGCCCCCAAAGGCTAAAGTAAGCTATGAGATGAACTAAGAAACATTAGGAACCCTAATCCTAATTAGAGAACTTTAAGGAATCCTAAATAGTAAGATTGAGTTAAGAAGGAACTAGCATTAAGTAAAGAGATACTTTAAGTTATGACGAGTGCTAATAAAGTATCATTATGTTGATTCATGACTTAGGATCACTATCAAGGAATGGAAATGACATGAATGGTGAAGCAAGACTATAAGAGTGAGACTGTGAACTCTAGACCACAAGTGAGTAACCTTGTACCTTGAACAAGTGCTAATTTGTTAAAATATATTTTTGTAAACTACTTTATTACTCAAATGCAAACATGATTTGATGATGATATAAAAACTGTGTTTTGAAGATTAGCATGATTTTATTTGCATCACAAATGTTAGTATGGATAGCTAAAGTTAAAGTTTTGCAAGCATGTTTTAAATGCTATCGTATATGACACCCTTACTTGACATAGTCATGCTTTGCTTGGGGCACTTTGGCATGACGCCCACATAAACCTTGTCGAGGGTTAAAAGGTAGTTAACATGAACCTTGTCAGGGGTAAAGAGCTAGTAGATTTCTAGCAAGTCTTAATAGTACGAGGCATTGTAAGCCATAAGCTCTAAATTATTACAAGTAACAATGTGACAACTCTTTTCTTGTATAATTTGTCATGATGGCCTAAATTATTTTTATATGATTGCATGAAATAAAAGAATTATTACGATATGTTTAGATTTGCAAAACTTACTTGCATGATTTGATATATCTTCGCAATAACTGAAGTTACATGTATGTTTAAAGAATGCCAGTAACTTTATGAATACTTTTAAATGGTATCCATGAAAATGTATGTGCGGGTTTTCTTAAAACCCACGACAAGGCATCAACATTACTCACAAGCTTTTCACAAAGCTCACATGAGTTTATCTATATACATTTCAGGTGTAATCCAAAGGAAGGAAATATAGTAAGATGTAATTGTAAGAATCTAACTATAGAGGAGCAGCCAGATGTGCCCCAATGTCTTAGTTGAAGACGTGCTCTAGAACTTGGGTGACAACTTTAAGAAATTATTGTAAGGAATGGCTAGCATATAGTTGTAAGATGTTTATTCATCCACGTGTATGTATGTAATTGGGCTCACGATGATGTAAACTTTGAACAATGTATAAATGATGAATTAGTAAAGCTCTGCTAAGTATGTATTGCATTCACCAAAAAAATAACTTAGGTAATTCTGCTGTCAATGAATGGTTATAAGGATGCAAGCGACTTGGAATATGTAAGTAATGGCCTTCGATCGGTTGCATTAATTATCACAGTCCGCACAATGCAGATGTAAGCAATGTAATTAACTGGTCGGTTGTAGTCCCTAATGCATTGCTTGCTGGTCGGTTGTAGTCCCTAATCAGCATAGGATGAGGTTTGGAATGTGACAGGTCGCATCACTTGCATTCGTTACAAGGAGGGGTGTAGGAGATCTGACTTGGCTAGCTGGTTGCACTCTCCGCATTCTGCATAGGATGGGTTGCGAGAATGTGACATAAAGGGATAATTAATTCAATTTTCCTTTCAGAGATTTTTTTCTTCTTGGCTGGGAGATTTCATATTTTGGATATTGATGCAATTGATGTAGGACAATACGTGAACAATGGATATGAATGTTTCTTTCTTTATTTTTTGGAGAAAAAATAGAAGCATATCAAAATCCAAAATTTGAAATTTATCAGTAAACAAGAGAAAATTCTCTAAAAGAAAAACTACAATTTTATTGATAAAGAATAATAAATTTAATTAATTATCTATTTACAACCTTATTTATAAAAAGAAATAATTATAATCTTACTAAAATAAAGAAATCCTACTTGAAAAAGTACATAATAAAGAAAATAAAAACTACTAAAATAACAAGTTTGAATTAAACTCAAATTTAGAAATTAATTAATTTTAAAAATAATTCTAAAGGAAATAAAATATCTATTTAGCTTCAAAGTGAGAGTTATATTTATTAGAACAATTCAATCATGTTTAATCCATGGTGATTTACCAATTAACCTCTTGAGCATACAAAAATGCTTGGCCAATTAAACTACTCGGGTTCAATGGATTTTGTACATACTGTATGCCGCAACCATTTCTCCATTTTTGTAATACAGATTTAATTTTATAATTCTATAAAATTCAGTTAGAAATAAAATTATGAACTTTACGATCTTCTCAAATAGTAGGAAACAAAGAGTATTCAAACGTGCTGCAATATAAAAGTAAAACCGGCTGTTTAATAGAGATTATCGCTTAGATATGAGATCTACTCAATTCTTGCATTCCACTTTTACTCCCAGTTTTTGTTGAAAGAGTCCTAACATTTTTAAAAATTCAGTTTGAAATGTGCAAAAATAAAAATAAAATGTTGCAGTCGTCTTTACTGAGAAAATAAGTTGGAATGGAACTTTTCATCTATCTGTTAAAAAATTTTGGGATAGGAGATCTAAGATCATGTAATTGTCATTTATGGATGAAATGAAATATGAATTACGTATCTGTGTTAAAGTAATGCTTAAAATAATTTTTAATGCAATATTTATTTCACGGAATACGTATTTTTAATCATATCAAATAAATATAAAGAATGAAAAAATTAGAATAGACATTTTAAAATATTCATTTAATAGTACCAAATATGACGTAAATGTAAACTAATTAACCGAAGTAGTATTAGTTTGATTAAAAAATAGTTCAACTTAGCTTAATTTACTCATTTTTTTAAAAAATAAGTTTACTTGGTTTATGGATTTAGTGAGGAAAAAGAAAAAGAAGAACAATTATTTTCACTTAATTTATTAATTTTTCTTTACGAAAATAACTTTATTTTGCTTTATGAATTGGTGAGAGAAATGAAAAAATGGAAAGAAAGGCAATTGTTTTCATATTTTCTCTTTATCTTAAATAAAATTTAAAATTACTTTTTTAAATAATCGGAGACTAAGAAAAAAAAGTGAGATAACATGTAACATAATATTTTTTTTTTCCTTTCTTCCCTATTTTTCATTTTAATCAAATAATGAATTTTTTTTTGACTAAGACAACCATTTTGTTTTCCATTTTTGGTAAGTAAAGAAATTTTATCACAACAAAGAGATTTATAGGGCAATTTTAGGAAGACATATTTTCACAACAAATCAGCCAATCCCAGAATAAAAAAAGTACTAGAAATAAAAATCTTAGACTAAGACAATTAACATAATCACTTGCTTATCCCAAATAAAAAAAAAAAAAAAAGGAAGAAGAAGATCTACAACATAATCACTCAGCGCTAAAAGGTGCTGAAAATGCCAGATGAAAAAACAACTAATTCTGACACAAATTTCTCCTCTTTTTATTTTTTTGGATTTTTCAAAAAAGTAAAGGACTGGTAGAGGCTCACACATTTGTTAGTAGTGGGAGATTAGCATAGATCACTCCTCTTGGATCTAGCCCCACAAAACCTTAGTCCTCCCATTTCCCTTTCCCCTGTATAAGTCCCATCTTCTAAGGGGCCATTACTTAGTGCAACAGTAAAATTCTAGGATGTCCTAATGCGAGTTAAAATCTGAGAGTAGTCACTCTGTACAAAGATAATGTCGGATATTAAATTTATCTCCAATGCATTTTAGAGTAGTCACTTTGTACAAAGATAATGTTAGATATTAAATTTAACTCCAACGTACCTTTCCGGCTTTGCCAACCAAAGCTGAAGTGAAACAAACGCTGGATAATAACGTTTTTTCTAGTCACCTGATGAAATATGTTTCAGCCATGAAAGATTTTCCTCTCGAAAACTAAATCCTTTATGGGGAAATTGGTTCCCCTATTGCAAAAAGACACTAAATAATTTTGCTTTGTACAAATAGCTAGATTGCCTTGCTTGTATCAATATCGTGTGTAGAGAGCCACAACTGCTACTGTTAAGCTTCTATGAGAGTATGTCAATCATCATAATACTAGCAAGCTTCAAGATTACCTTATCTGCATTTCTCTTTCTAATAAAGATTTTTCAACCAAAACAGACGGATTAAACAATGACAAAGTTTTGTTAGCCAATGACAAAAATTTAGAGAAATTATTAACGAAATCAAACTAGAACATGACTCTCCAAAGATATATTAGCAAATGAAATTTAATAGCTTCCAGTGTAGAGAAAATTTGTATTTATTTATTATATTCGAGGTAATTATAGGGTTTTCTGATACCTGGTTGTATAAAATCAAATAGTTTTTCCGACTCAAAATTGAAATTGGATACAGGATCTAAGATGTATCAAGAGAAGACAATTTTCTTGAAGACAGCCTCTAACATGCTTATCATTCAAAACAACTCGTTTTACGGCTTAATTAAATCTTAAAAGAAGAGGGTTTTTTATTCCCTAAAAAGCAAGAATATGCCATACATGTCATATAGAAGGACTGCAGAATGCTAACAATATATCTAACTTAATCAACCAATAATTCCAGAATATGTTTTGGACCGGTGAAGTATAGAATATGAATAAAACTACAGATTATAGCATGAAAAGCATTCGATAAGACACAGAAAATGATATCTGTAGTGTGGATATCATTACAATGAACCTGAAACCGACTCAAATTTAGATCACAAGCAAGAAGGCTTAAAGTTTACAAATGAAGCAAAAGGTATTAGCATTATTCTGTACAAGGCTCATATCTAAGTAATAACCACACTAAGACATACACTCTCTAGATGTCCATCTCTCTTCGTACCTGCCAAAGGAGTTGGCTGGGGAAGTAATCTCAGTCAAGTGGAGAGGATCCGGTTCAATTCCATGATCTGTCAGTGGTCTATGCTCAAGAACATCATCACGATTTTGCACAAATTCAGGTATCTCAACTTCTCCTTTCTTCTTGTCTTCCCACAGGTACTGCAGCTGGCTAACGTACTTGATTTTCCAATACAAGCTACATCAAGAAAGGAAAAAAAAATTGTGAGCAAAAACACTCCCTATATCGCATCAACTTTTAAACTAATAATGACAAACTCAATAAGATTTGCTACCGAAACATTGAAGATATAAGATTTATTAGGGAAAAATCAAGTGCAAGTTGGGAATTTGAGTAGAAAAGTAGCGTCAAAACAATTCTATGGATTTGTCAAGGTTTAAGCATTTGGGAAATAATTTAGCAACATTTACTATAGATATGAATAACTTGCAAACTGTTTAACTATACACAAAATAAAATAACATTGTTTATGGTCTTAATGTCTGTCTGGAATTGACTCCAAGGAAGAATGGCATTGATAGACGTTAGAGTGATTTTAATTGACCCATTGGGGCACATGTCCTCTGGTGTTGCTTCTTTTGCAATTCTTAAAATAACCATTCACAAGTTGACAAATAGTAATTCCGAACTGTGTAGTTTTTTAAATGAAATAAAATGAGTGTTGTGTCCCAAATGCAGTGCCCGCCTTGTGATGCAATAGCTTCTAAAGAAAGTATTTGCATGGTCCGAATTGTGTAGTTTTTTAAATGAAATAAAATGAGTGTTGTGTCCCAAATGCAGTGCCTGCCTTGTGATACAATAGCTGCTAAAGAAAGTATTTGCATGGTATTTCAAGGGGAAAAAATATCCAAGTTAAAAATATAAGGCCTGTTCTAGCCTCTACGAACTTCGCAATCTCATGTAAGAACTTTCTATGCATCTGAATTGTTTTTGGACAACCACTTCAATAGTAATACTCAAGCAAATTGTTATCTGAACTTTGTCTCATTAGCACCATGCACCTAACAAATTCAATAGTAGTAGCCACTAGAAGCCATTCTTTGTTATCCTTCCAAACAAACCATGAATGAAAATCTGAAGTAGAATTCAGAAGTTCTTTAAAAGTTCTGAAAATTTGCTATTTACTTGATGTATCATATACCACATTCAGGACTTGTATCAAGAAGCAACTCACCCTCCACTTAATAAGAATCAGCCAAGAGTGGTGAAGACAAGCCTTGAGCGGAGTCCAGGATGAACGAAGTACATAATCTGAAGCCTATCTATATAATCAGAGGGAAGCTCTTCATAGATCCACCTCAAGATGGTCAGGCCAGGGGAGTTGTCTTCCTTCTGCACAGAACTATGCAAATAAACAATGCAGTACGGCCCTTCTGGCATCTCAGTGAATATTTTGTGAAAAATATACTTCTTTAATCGTTTCCCACTTACAACTGGAGCTGGATGTCAACGGTTAAACAAGTGCATCACAAGGGTGTCATTTAATCCAGAAAAGGAAGAGAAGCTATCATTTAGACAGGGCATCAAGACAAAAATAAGAAACCTAGAATGTGAGCCAATTAAACCAAGTTCTTATAGTTTTAGTAAGACTTTTAAAGTTGTGTCCTGGTAGTGGTAAGATTTGATTTGTTTTATCCTAACGGGACTAGGAGTTTTTATCCTAGTAGGAGTAGTATTATTAATTTAAATAGAATTAGAAGACCTAATTGTATTAGGATTAGGCTTTATATAATTTATATATATATATATATATATATATGTATGTAAGCACGGTGTGGTGCTGTGAGCCGCAAGCCGGAAAAAAGATGTCTTGCCGCATGAGGAAGAATTACCTCGGGAGTTACTGGTGTTACTGCCTAAAGCATTGTTTTGATTTATATTAAAGTATTGCTTGTCACATTATTCAAGGCAACAATTAGAAAATTTTGTTTTACTGTTTTGTTTATCAAAATTTTAATAATATCATAAACTTATTGATTTGGGTTTAACAATTGGTATCAGAGCCTGTGTTTTTTTTCTTTGTTCATCAAGATGTCTTCATTTATTTGTACGGTGTACAAATTTGATGGAAAATCTCCTTTTCATATTTGGGAGAGTGCGATGATGACTTTTTTTGGTTCAAGTGGTTTGACGACGAAATTCATTAAGGAAGAGCTTGCAGCAGATGCAGATGAGGCAACAAGGCAAAAACACTTCAAAACTTTAAATTGTATTCATCAAGTTTTAGATATTTCTGTTCTTAGTAAAATTGCCCATATTCAGTCTGCGAAACAAGCATGGGATATTCTTAAAAAAATATATGTTGGTGTTGATAAGGTAAAAAAGGCTAGATTATAAAAACTGCATAGAGATTTTGAGTTGTTGCAGATGGAAAAATCAGAAACTATTTCTGATTACTTTTCGTGGATCGCGGTACTTGTTAATAAGATGAGGACGAATGGTGAACAAATAGCAGACCGTCAAATAGTTAAAAAAATTCATCGAAGCTTGACACTGCGGTTTGAATATAAAGTGATTGCTATTGAAGAGTCTGCTAACTTGGAGTTCATGACAGTGGATGAATTATAGGGTTCGTTGACCGTTCATGAACAGCGCTTGAATGAAGGATCAAAAAATTCAGTGGAGGAAGCTTTGCAAGCTCAATTAAATTTAAAGAATGAAAAAGGCGAGTCTCAGAATAATGCAGGATTTAATCAACGTTTTCAAGGCTACTAGAATAGATGCCAAAATCACAACAATATAGGAGGCAGAGGCAATAATGGGCAAAACAGATTTGGTGGAGGAAGAGGCAGAGGCAACCAGTGGCAGAATAATAATCAGTGGCAGAATAATAATTAGCAGCACAGACCAGTCCAAGAAAGAGGGGACTGTAACAATTCTAATCCACAATCTCATAAATCCAATATTCAATGTTTTAATTGTGGCAAGTTTGGGCATAAAAAGTCTGATTGCAAATCTAGAAGGCCGAATAATAAAGATCATCAAGCTAATGTTGCTGAAAATAATCCTAGCGGTAATAATGAAGTAGAGACTGTGTTGCTGGCTTGTAATGTTATGGATAATGATGATAGTGCTAAGTAGTATTTAGATATTGGCTGTAGTAATCATATGTGTAGTAAGAAAGACATGTTTTCTGATTTGGATGAGTCTGTTCGATCAGAGGTAAAGTTTGAAAATAATTCAAAAATACCTGTGATGGGTAAATGCAGAATAACAATCAGATTGAAGAATGCGTCTCACAAGTATATTTCAGATGTGTTTTATGTACCAGGTTTGCAACAAAATTTGTCGAGTATGGGGCAACTTTTAGAGAGAGGTTATGATATGCGAATCCACCATGGAGTTTGCACAATCAACGATGATCGTATGGGGCTAATAGCAAAGGTAAACATGACTCCAAATAGTTTATTTCCATTGAATATTAAATGTGAGAATTTACCTTGCTTTAGTTCTATGATTGATGATGATAGTTGATTATGGCATATGCGTTTTGGGCATGTGAATTTTGACAGTCTTAATTTTCTTTCTAGAAAACATTGGGTATCTGGTTTACCTGCTATTGATATCCCAAATAGAGTTTGTAAAACTTATGTTATGGGAAAAAAAGATAGAGATGTTTTTCCTACAGGAAATTCATGGAGAGCCAAGAGGCCTTTGGAGTTGATACACTCAAATTTGTGCTAGGTAGAGGTACCTTCTAATGGTAGCAATAGGTACTTTATTACTTTCATTGATGATTTTAGCATAAAAGAATGGGTTTATTTTTTGCAACATAAATCTGATGCTTGTGATACTCTTAAAAAATTCAATGCCTATGTTGAAAAAAGAAGTGGATTTCAAATTAAAACTTTGAGAACTGATAAGGGTACAGAGTATCTTGTTTGTGATGATTTTTTGGAGAAACATGGTATTAGGCATCAGTTGACCACTAGATATACTCCACAGCAAAACGGATTGGCGGAAAGAAAGAATAGAACTGTTATGGATATGGTTAGATGCATGTTAAAATTTAAAAATTTGCCTAAAGGATTTTGGGCTGAAGCAGTTGCTTTTGCTATTTATTTTTTAAATATGTGCCCTACTAGAAGTGTTTCTAACAAAACCCCACAGGAAGCTTGGAGTGGACAGAAGCCTATCATTAAACACCTAAGGGTGTTTGGATGCATTGCATATGCTCATGTGCCAGATCATCTGAGAAAGAAACTTGATGATAGAGGTGAAAAGTGTATTTTCATTGGCTATAGTCAATTGTCAATTGTCAAATGCTTACAAGTTGTATAATCCAATAACAGAGAAGGTAATTATCAATCGTGATGTGACTTTTGATGACCAAGGGGTTTGTGATTGGTCTCAGAATGATCAAATCCAGCCAGCTTTAACTTTTAATAATACAGATCCGCAGATTGAAATACAGAGTGAGCCTCAGATTAGTGATCCTCCATCTTCAGATGTGTCATCACCTCATGCAGAGTTCTCCAGGCGTCCTCAACGCCAACGCCACTTGTCTACTCGTTTACAGGATTATGTTGTTGGTAGTGATAATAAGCCAACTAAAGAAGATTTGGTGAATTTTGCTTTATTTGCAGATTGTGATCCAGTGACTTTTGAAGAAGCCTCTCATGATGATCATTGGATTAAAGCCATGAATGATGAGATCCATGTAATTGAGAAGAATAACACATGGCAACTTACTACTCTTCCTAGTGGTAAGAAACCAATTGGTATGAAGTGGGTGTACAAGACAAAGTACAAGCCTAATGGTGAGATAGATCGCTTCAAAGCAAGATTGGTGGCTAAGGGTTACAAACAAAAGCCAGGTATTGATTATTTTGAGGTGTTTGCTCCTGTTGCTAGACTTGATACAGTTCGTATGTTTATTTCTCTTGCTGCTAAACAAAATTGGAGAATATTTCAAATAGATGTTAAATCTGGTTTCTTAAATGGTGTACTTAAAGAAGAGGTTTATGTTGAGCAACCAGCAGGCTATGTGATAAAAGGGCATAGAAACAAAGTTTTAGATTGAATAAGGCTTTGTATGGATTGGAGCAAGTGCCTAGAGCGTGGTATACACGCATTGACTCTTATTTTGTTGAGCATGGTTTTGAGAGATGTCCTTATAAGCATACTTTATATGTCAAGTTTAATTCACATAATGATATTCTTATCATATGCTTATATGTTGACGATTTGATATTTACTAGCAATAATCCAAAGTTGATTTCAGAATTCAAGAAGGCTATGATAGCTCACTTTGAGATGACAGATATGGAACTAATGTCTCATTTTCTTGGCATTGAAATTGTTCAAATAGATGGTGAAATTTTTATTTCACAGAAAAAGTATGCCAATGATATTTTGAAAAGGTTCAGGATGGACAAGTCCAATCCAATTTTGACTCCAGTTGAGGAGAGATTGAAGTTGGTGAGAGATGGTACATGTGATTTTGTGAATCCAACCTACTTTAAAAGGTTGGTAGGAAGCTTGAGATATTTGACTTCTACTAGGCTAGATATTGTGTTTGGTGTCGGATTGATTAGCAGATTTATGGAGACTCCACATCAATCTCACTTGCAAGCTGCTAAACGGATTTTGCGATACATTCGAGGTACACAAAGTGATGGAATTTTTTACTCATCTTCTAACAGTTTGGAACTTGTTGGATATATAGATAGTAATTGGGCAGGTGATACTAAGATGCGAAAGAATACTTCAGGATATGTCTTTCATCTTGGTTTTGGTGTATTTTCTTGGTCTTCTAAAAAGCAGCAAGTTGTTGCTCTTTCAACAGCAGAAGCAGAGTACATTGCAGCAGGGAATACTGCTACTCTAGCAGTTTGGTTACAGCGGATGCTTGGTGTTCTACAAAACAAGCAGGATGGACCTACAACAATATTTTGTGATAGCAAGTCAACCATTGCATTGATGAAGAATCCAGTTTTTTATAGGAGAAGCAAGCACATTGATATCAAGTTTTACTTCATTCGTGACTTGGTGAATGACAAAGTCGCTCAAAACAAATTCCTTTTTAGAGTTGAAGAGGTTAATTGCCACGGTGAAGCTTGAAGACCTTGGATTAAGGGAGGCAATGTGAGCTAATTAAACCAAGTTCCTATCGTTTTAGTAGGACTTTTAAAGTTGTGTCCTGGTAGTAGTAAGATTTGATTTGTTTTATCCTAATAGGACTAGGAGTTTTTATTCTAGTGGAAGTAGTATTATTAATTTAAATAGAATTAGAAGACCTAATTGTATTAGGATTAGGTTTTATATAATTTATATATATATATATATATATATGTATGCAAGGATCAAAATATCGTTTCGATGTATAGTTTCGGTCTGTCCGGAAACAGAAACGCTTCAGAAATGTTTCGGAAACATAATGGAAATGGAGAAAAAATTGGAAACATGTGGAAACATAGCTTAAAATTTATTTATTTATACAAATAAGCCTATTTATTGAATATTTGTGCATGTTTAAGGCATATACATCATATTCATGATAAATGATACTAATTCATGATAAATGACATAATAGATATATACTATGTAATATCCACGAATTAGATAATTTGACACAAGTTACATATAAAATAAAAAGTAAAATAAATAGCGATTTAAACCTATTATAATTAGTAACTTAGTATTAAAATAGTTGTTTCTCTACACTTTATTTCCCCTACAACTTTTCTATTATTTTAGGAAAAATAATAGAAATATATCTTCTTATAATTTTGAGTCTTAATCCTTGAAAAATAAATGGATATTATTTTTTACTAACTTCTAGAATTATTGTTGATATAAAAGAAATGTATTCTCTGATTCGGTATGTTTCCACTAGTTTCGGTATGTTTCTACGGAAACAATTTTGTTTCCCTGGAAACATGTGAATTTCGATATTCTACTAGTGTTTCGTTTCGGTTCCCTGAGAAACGGAAACGTTTCGGCCGTTTCGATGGAAAAGAAACGAAACTTTGATCCTTGTATGTATGTATGTAAGCACGGTGTGGTGTTGTGAGCCGCAAGCCGAAAAAAAGATGTCTTGCCGCATGAGGAAGAATTACCTCGGGAGCCACTGGTGTTACTGCCTAAGCTTTGTTTTGATTTATATTAAAGTATTGCTTGTCACGTTATTCAAGGCAACAATTAGAAAATTTTGTTTTACTGTTCTGTTTATCAAAATTTTAATAATATTATAAACTTATTGATTTGGGTTTAACATAGAAACCAAAAATAAATAAATTACTTATGGATGCACCTACAATAAAGAAAGTAAACATATAATATACTTCTTCATTATTAGCCACCTATACACCCCCCGGCGCGCCCATCTCTCCTCAGTTTCAAGGAGACAAAATTTGGATGTCTCATCAAAATGCTAAGCAAAAGGTAGGGGATGGCAAAATATCCAGTACCAATCCGTACAATCCTACAAACAGCCTAATTTATTTCTAGCAACATGATCCTACCGAGCAAAAGAGATAAGCGAATAGGTGTAAAGTGTAGCAGGGCGTACCATTTCTGTAGAGGGAAATAATTACCACGGCAACCAGTGGAAAGAAAGCAGATAAACTTTCCAAAACTCTCTAAATTTTTTATTTATCCATTCAATTATGTGTGTGTGTGTGTATAAGATCCATGTTAAGAATGAACTCTAAGTCTACGTCACCCTTCCAGATGAGTTAATCCATGTTAAGATGGCTTTGGCAAATGAAGGGTAGACTAAGTTTTTTTTAAGAAATTGTTCAAGTTTTGACCAGATCTGCCAGTGATTGGCTAAACAATACAATTGGAGCATTAACGCTATCAGAAAGAATTCATCACTTCCTTGAAACCTATATTTACTAGTAGGCTATTCCAAAAGCATACTCTGTTTCACTTGAGAACCAAATTTAGAACAAAATGAACCAGTTTCAACAACTAATCACCTCATCACCAAACAGAATCAGTACGTTTACAAGTATATATGTACACATGTGTATATACTTATGTACTTGTCACACAAAAATTTAGAACCCCTCATAATTTTTTCAAAACATGAAGAAGCGAAGAAAAACCCAGATGACAAAATAGTCCCAAAAACCTAACATTTGACCTGAAAATAGATAAAAACTAAAACTCCACTCGAAGCTCATCCCCATTATCAAACAATAGCACTAATTTATAAGATCCCAGACATGAAAAGAGCTGCAACAAACAAAATACAGGAGGCCAAATAGTCCAATGAGCTCAACTTTGAGCCAAAAATAGCTAAAAACCAAAAATTTGAATCCTATTATAGAACAATAGCAACGAACTTATGAAACCCCAATTGAAACACACATAATCACATATACATAGCGCTCGTGTAAATATACAATAGAGCAGTATATTTACCAGGGAAGTATTTTCCGACGACGCGGAAGATGCGATTGCTGGATTTATCAGAGCCACGTTCAAGGCGGAATAATTGAAGGCCTCGAGATCGGAGAAGTCTTCGTCGGAGGCGAAATATGAAGGACAGTCGTGCCGATTCTCTTCAGGAGACTCTTTTTCTTGGTCTGATCAGATGGAGACAAGAAGGGACGAGCGTCTATGCTCAGATCTGACGCCAATACCTGCACCGAGAAATCATCGGCTGATGAACTTCCCATCGACTCTCTCTCTCTCTCTCTTGCTGTGTATGACTGGAAATGTTATTTGGACAAGCACGTTCTTTCGTTTGATATACAATTATAATAGTGGTTTGTGCTTCCTATAATTGTTTACACTAACCATTGCTATGGTAAAAGTTGCCTTTGCCCTAGCAGTAACACCACATTTTGTTCTCTCAAAAGGATTTTAGATTTTTGATTTCATCAATATTTATGCAGAAAAAATAATGTTTTTTTTTTTTTATTTCTCTTTTTGCTAATTGCATAATTCAATATGGTAAATCTTTATATCAACGTTGTGTTAGCTAGTGTGAATGTAAAATTGGAGTCTTTGAAATTGGAATTAATTCAAATTGATTGCCACTAGTTTCAATTTTAAATAATTTTATGTATTAAATACAACATAAAATGTTAGCATTATTTTGTAAATAGAAAATTCAAATTCAATGGATACATGTCAAGGGTGAAAATGCCGCTTCGAGTCTAAAAGCAAGCATCTTGGGTAAAATATTATACTTGTTGGTTTCAAATCTAAACCTTTTAACACTTTTCATAACATAGGTGCCGGTCATATGTCTTATAAGTTAATAGTTGGAAGAGATATTTTAAGAATGTTATATTTAAAATAATCTCATCTATTTTTATAATAAATGAAAAAATTTATTTATCATGTTTATACTATTATTTATTTACATAATAATTTCATAGATTAAAGTTAAAACATATATTCTTAAAAGAGTTAAGAATTACAGACCTTAAACTTCTTTTTACTTTACTCTTAAATATGTTTTTGGTTATATGATTATTAATTGAGCATTATTAATTTGGATAAACTTGTTAGGAGTATAACCACCTAACCAAGATTGGTGAGACATGAAAGTAAACAAGAAAACGAATCTAAAATTACACCACGCACAAGAACACAAATATTTACATGGTTAATCCCAGAATATGGCTACGTTTACGGTTGCTACGGTTTCACTATGATTTGAAAGAGTTAGGAGTACAATGAGATACGGCTCTTCAACTATAAATACATAGAATTAAGGTAACAGGAAAATAATGTAAAATACTAAAAATACCCTCAGAAAAATTAATGGGATCCACACTACCCAACAAAACTAACACATGTTGTGTTTGATTTTGGCAACCGTGACTAATCTTAAAGTCACTAAGTATAAAGATGCTTAAAAAACATGTGGGTACTTGTTCGATAACAAGTACATTGAAAGTGACTAATTGTTAAGAACATCTATATAAAGTTTTACTTGTCTGTTAATAAAGTGTCTTTAGTTATAGTTGTGTAAGTGATCCTTAAACCTGAGACATCATGATTATCTTGTATGTAAGCTATTATACTATAATAGTATGCGGTGTTTATATTTCTATGGGACATATACATATATTGTTGGGCATGGTGGATTACATATAGAGACATGTGAATGTACAAGGAACCTGTCACTCTCAAGTAAAGAGAAAAATGTCCTATGTGATCCTCATTGATATAACTTAGGAATTTCTTTAGCTAAGGCATTTTGAGAATTAGAAAATGGGTTTTCTAATTTTACCAACATGAGTTGATATCATTTAGGTTGAACATATATGATTAGGTTGGGTATTGATAGTAATTCTATATCCAACTGATTTAATCGGGACATTGCATGATGGGAGGATTGAATTGTACAGTAACTGTTAACGAAAATGTTCACAACTAAATTCTTACAATTTGGATAGTCATGATATGCTGTTAGGTGTCACTCATGACTTTTAGAAGCCTAAAAAATAATAATAGGAATTAATTATTATTTTTCATTAAGGAAAAATTAGAAAATGTTCTGATTCAAATTAAATTGGAAGGAATTCTAATTTATAATACTTGGAAGTATTTATTCCTATTACCAAATTAGTATGAACCTAAAGGGTCACATAAAAAAGGGTGATGTGTAATTTGAAGAATTAAAAGGGGTCAATTTTCTATTATGAGTTAATAGTGGTAGTTTCCTATTCCTATTTAGAGTTAATAGTGGAGATTTCCTAATTTAGCCAAATCCTAGTTTGAATAGGTTTAGGGTTATATTTATTATAAATCGGACTTGTAGAGACAAGAGTTAGCACTTTTGCTTCAACCCCAAGGAAGGGCATCCTCTCTTCTTCTCTCTACAATCCTACCTCTCTCTTCATCTTTAAGAGTCAAAGATTCAAGTTACAGTGTAGAGATTTTTCTAGTACGAGATTCATCTGTGTGAATACGATAAAAGATCAAATGCTTGTACAATTGTTATGGATCGTATACAAAAGTTTTGTAAAGCACACTACAAGAGTAATTATGATTTATTTCTCTAATAGTGTGTAGGATTGTTTTGTATACATCATAGACTAATCATGGGATGATAGAGTTAATATTTAAATTTTTGTGTCCGCCGCACATAAGATGTATGATAATTCCTTTCAATAGGGTAATGGTCTTTAATGGTTATTACTTGGTACAACTTATAAAAAAGGGTTATTATTAGTGCAATAATAAAATGCTTAATTTTTCAAGTGTGAGAATGTGAAATCGAATATGAGAGAACCATTTTGTGTAAAAATAATGTCAAATGTTAGGTTTATCTTCAATTTTTTCCTCTTAACACTTTGTGTAAATATGATTGTAGACACATCATTTTGTGACCCTTGATTAAGTAGTAGCAATTTGGTAATTATGTCGAGAAACCACTTCAAGTAGGATTCCTTCCGATAGAGTCTTATTCCCACTAGGACTCTCTTGTCAAAGTCCTAGTTCTATTAGGACTCTTTTTGACAGAATCTTAATGAATTAGGACTCCTCCTAGTAGAGTTATATTTCTTTTAGAACTTTCATGTTAAAGTCCTAGTTCCATTAAGACTCCTCTTGATAGGGTCCTATTCCTATTAGGACTCTTCCTAACAAAGTCCTATTCCCACTACGACTCTCTTGCCAAAGTCCCAGTCTAAGCAGGACTTTTTTTGATAAAGTCCCACTCCCGTTAGGACTTCTTTGATAGAGTCCTAGCCCAAGTAAGACTCTTACCGATAGAGTTCCACTCCCATTAGGACTCTTTTGCCCATCAAAATGTGTTTTAGTAATTTCGACACCTTTTTGCCCACTGAGGGAATTTTGGTAATTTTGGTACAATCCTACCCTCAATAGGACTTCCTAGTCAGCTGAGGGGCATTTTCATAATTTCTATATCATTTTACCCATTAGGGGTATTTTGGTAATTTCAGCCTTTTGGTGACAAATTATGGGTAATTTGGTCTTTTCACATGTGAGTCCAGAAGAAATAAATAATAAAGAATCCAACTTCGCACCTTAGCCCCCGAGCTCGTTTCTTTGGTGTTTCCGCTTTATTTTAGTGCTTTATCATTATTTGATCCATGTCAAGGGATCTTTAGAATATAATTAGGAAATAAAGTGATGTAATTTCAATTATTTCATGCATTTTCAGTTTCCTTTTAATTATGTTTTGTTGTAACAGGTTTAGTTGTTTCTTGCCCAAAAATAAGCTGACAGCTCCTCAATTTCTCTATTTTTCATAAGAGGCATTCCTTCTCACCTTTAGGAAAGGAGACAGCCAAAATCCCTCTAAATCCACAAAAAGGATGACATGCTTTCCTTTTTTCCAGTGCTGGAGCCTACAGTGGTGACTTTACTAGGGACTAAAAAGGGTTAGACTTGGTGAAGTATTCATTTCAAGGCTATTTTGTCTATTTGCATTACATTCATTTGATGTTTATGCTTTGTGACTGATGTATTGATGTATGGATGCTCGAATGTATGGATGGATGAATAAAAAAGGACTAAAATTTGAATACCTTGCACACACGTCACTCCATAACATTTGCATTTGTACTACATACCCTCTAAACCTCGAACAATTAGTAGCCTTCGCCTCGTATGCTCACTCAGCTTAACAGGTGTCACTGGTGAAAGCCCTCCACTCTTTGATCAAATACCACTTGACTAGGGACACTACATTCTAGTGGCCTTAGGATGGTATGCAAAAGGGCGATGCGGTACCGTTTGACCATAGTCATTATAATCTAATAGTTGTGGGAGGTATATGGCACGTCTTATCAGAAGAGGAGCCTTGAAACCTTTACCAGATTCAAGCGTCATGCATATAATCTATCATAAATTCATGATTTAGGAATTTAAACCCAGTTTTGGTAAGACACACACGAACTTTTTCTCACAATTTTGCGAAGTCAGAAAAATTGAGAAAGTCAAAAAAAAAAAAATACCCGTCTCTGTTGCCGATCGATACATAGAGAGCAATCCCTCTGCTCCACAAAATTTTGTCTAGTTTTTTGAACTTTTTGAAAAACTCTGATTTTTTCCTAAAAAACAAAATTTTGCAAACTACAATGGAGCTACAAATTAGACTTTCTTGGATTTTCCTTAACACCAAACAAGTTAAGTAACACAGGAGTTTTTCGAAGTAGGTACCCACAACTGACTTAGAGATAGACTAGCCGAGGCTGATTAATCTAAACCTCTAACCTTCCAACAAATCAGAAAAGCACAGCTCCAGTTGCAATGGACCCTAAATAGATACTTCAGATTATGGCCGATATCAAGAAAGACATAACTGATTACCAAGAGGAGAACCAGAGACTCTTCCTCACAGTTCAAGATCTGGTATAGCAAAGGTTACCACCACCATTTCTTATCCCGATGGGTAATGACAATCCTCACCAAGTGCCACCAGTCCTGCCTCAAGATGGATAACAATAACAACATCAGCAAAACCAAGATCTGCCACCTATGATCCTTATGATTGGGGTGAACAGTATGTGCCCGTAGAGATCCCGAAGCAACAAAAAGAGGGCCTTGCTCACAGATTGCAAAAAATAGTGACTCTTTTTTACAATGCTCACCGAGGTGATAATATGGTTGATATTCACAAGCTATCTCTTTATCCAGACATTCAGTTTCCCTTGAAATTCAAAATGTTGAAACTTGAAAAATTTGATGTTACCACATGTCTAAGAACCCATCTTAAGCTATATGTAAGGGTCATGCAACCACTAGGGGCCAACACCAGTGTCTTGGTCCAGATATTTCACCAAACCCTAACCGGAGCCACTCTATGATAGCACTTGAACTTAGAAGATGCATTTTCCAAAGATTGTGAGGAGCTATGTAACGCATTTGTCAAGCAGTACAAGTATAATAATGAACTTGATATCACTCTTCGGGACTTGGAGACCACAAAACAAGAACAAAAAGAAAGTCTATCCACGTTCATCACTAGGTGGTGGACTAAAGTAGCTCAAATGATCATCTGACCAAATGAGGCCGAATAGGTTCAGATGGTAAAAAAAAACTTACTTCTAGTCTATTGTAAAACTCTCTTCGCCCAATACTTTGAGACGTTTAAAGCACTAGTGGGGGCCAGAACACAAGTAGATGATGCGGTTAATGATGGCACTCTCAAAGTAAGTGACTCAAAGCCTCGTAAGATTTTTCCAACCTTAAAGAGAAGTGCCCGACCCACATGATCATTGCCGTCAACACATCAAGGTCATTCTCAAGGCCAACATCGCAGGGTGTCCCACAGAGATGCCTTTAAAGGCAATTATTAGATTTACCAGCACTAATGGCTGAGATATACAATAACCTCTAAGAGAAGGGGCTTCTTCAACCCTTGGAACCAAGGCTGGCTCTGGACCCTTTACCCAATTGGTTTGATCCGAACCAACATTGCACCTATCATTAAGGAGATGGATATAACACAAATCAGTGCCGAGCTCTGAAGCATACTATTCAAGGCCTAATTGATGGAGGAACAATAAGGGCTCTACCAGCAAAGCCCAATGTCACCACTAACCCATTGCCGACCCACAATGCACAACTTAATATCAACATGTTAAGTCTTGAAGATTCAGATCCAAGCGGCCTCATTAATGATTCCACAAATGTCTCCAAGTGAAGCATGATCACTTGGGACGAACTCATGGGAAAGAAAAGTCAGTCTGGCTCAACTAATGATGTACATGTCATACGAGAGGGGAGACTATTCAAGCCCACTCATTTACAAGTAGATGAACTACTCATAGAGTTCTTAAAACCCAAAGAGTCAATAGAAGTCTCATTTTAGGTTCCTATCAAAGATGAACTCCTCAAATAGCTCAAGAAAACACAAGCCGACACCTTAGTATTGAAAACTTTGGTTTAATAGAGAAAAGAAAAAAAGAAGAAAGAGCAGCCAAAATATTATATTCTGTAATCTACCAGAAGTTGCAAGAGAAAATAATAAAGAACCCTTTATAGTAAGGTTAACAAAAGATTAAAGTACTAAACTACCCTTAATGAGGCTAACTAATAATATATAATAATACTATTCTAACACCCCCCCCCTCAAACTCATGATGCAGCGACAAAGAGCATTGAGAGTTTGTCAAGCAGGAAACAAAAGAGATTAACCGTATGAGACTTCGTAAAGAACTTGGCCAACTACAAGCTAGAAGGAAGGAATGGAAGAAAAATTGCGCCAAGTTGAAGATGATGATACATAAAATGATAATCAATCTCAATGTGCTTAGTATGCTTGTGGAAGACAAAATTGTGTGCAATCTGACTAGCACTCTTATTATCACAATACATAGAAGTAGGAGCAGACAAAGTAATGCCAAGATCAATAAGCAACCAATATAACCACGCAATCTCAGCCGTAGTAGTAACCATTGTACAATATTTAGCCTTAACAAAAGAGCGAGCAACAATAGTCTGCTTCTTACTTTTTCAGGAAATGAGAGAATCACCAAGAAAAATACAAAAGCCAGTAGTAAATTTTCTATCTATATTATCACCAGCTCAGTTAACATCAGAATAGTCTTGAAGCTCCAAGGAAGTGAAAGAAGAAAACAATAAACTTTGATGTAATATACCACGAAGATAGTAGATAATGCAGAGAACAGCAGCCTAATGAACTGTGGTAGAAAAAGAAACAAATTAACTGACAACATGAACAACAAATGCAATATCAAGGCGAGTGACAGTGAGATAGACCAAACTCCCAACTATAGTGTGATATAAGGTGGGATCAAATAATAGAACCTCATCAGAAGAAGAATAACAGACATTGAGCTCTAATGGGGTCTTAACTATTCGACTTTCTATTAGACGGGCTCGTTGAATAACATCGGATGTATACTTGGACTAAGATAGAAGATAACCCTTAGGAGAATTGGCAACCTCAATACCCAAGAAATAATAAAGAGAGCCCAAATCTTTCATCTCAAAATAGTCTTGCAACTACGATTTCAACAACTCTATCCCAACTATGACTTCACCAGTAAGAATCATGTCGTCAACATAGAGTAAGAGAATAATGCACCCTGTAGAAGTAATGCGGAGAAAGAGAGAAGAATCATGATTACTAGTACGAACGCCCAAATCATAGACGACAGTAGAGAATTTGTCAAACCAAGCTTGAGCAGCCTGTTTGAGACCATATAATGCCTTTTGTAATTTGCAAACTTTACCAAGATTATGAGGGAGACCAGGAAGGGGAATTATGAAAACTTCTTCAACCAAATCTCCATTAGGAAAAGTATTTTTGACATCCATCTGAGAAAGACTTCATTGACGAATAGCAGCTACTACAATCATTGTGCGAACTGTAGTTATTTTAGCTACAGTGGTAAAGGTCTCCTCATAATCAGTGCCATACTCCTAAATAAATCCCTTAGCCACCAATCAAGCCTTGTATTGTTCTATAGTACCATCTGATCTCATCTTGATCTTATAGACCCACTTACAACCAACTGTACTTTTATTAGAGGGTAAGGACACCAAGTCCTATGTGCCAGTCATATGCAATGCAGAAAGCTTTTCATCTATAGCATGCTGCCAAAGAGGATCAAGACAAGCCTTCTTATAGGAGGTAGGTTTAGAGAGAGAATGAATAGAAGCTAAGAAAAAATAATAATTAGTAGAATAACAAGAATTAAAGAAACCAAACCTATCTGGACACTTACAAATATGATGAGAATACAAAGATGGGGCGGGATCCATGTTCACAGAACTTGATTGGGAGTCAGAGGAGATAGGTGAAGGAGTTATACCTGTAGAAGAGATAGTTGTGTTCTTGCAAGTGTAAGTATGAAGAATAGGAGGATGAGTAATAGAAGAATCCGAGGAATTAGAGACATCAGAGATAGTCACATTACTAACATAGGATTCAGAAGGAACAATATTAGGAAAAAGGATCAAGATAAATAAGATCTGATTTGTGTAAAGTGTGAGAACTAGTAGGAATAGAAAAAAA
Organism: Nyssa sinensis; assembly: GCA_008638375.1. Classification (NCBI taxonomy): domain Eukaryota; kingdom Viridiplantae; phylum Streptophyta; class Magnoliopsida; order Cornales; family Nyssaceae; genus Nyssa; species Nyssa sinensis. Next base: position 74,377 of record VIRR01000493.1, on the reverse strand, counting down.
GGAATATGCTCCATAAAAATGACATGCCAAGAGACATAGAGTTTCTTAGCAATAGGATCATAACAACAATACCCCTTTTGTCCTTCACCACAGCCAAGAAAGACACACATTTTTGAATGAGCAGAAAGTCTGGTACGAGCTCCATTAGGAATGAGGACAAAATGTGTACATCCAAACATACGCAATGAGAAGTAATAAGAAGGTTTACCACACAATCTTTCAAAATGAGAGACTCCTGAAGTAATGATGGACAGAATGTAGTTAATCAAGTGAACGACAGTAAAAACAACTTCCCCCCAAAAGGTACTAGGAACATTAGCAGACAACAAGAGAGAACGAGCAGTCTCTATGATGTGTCTATGCTTATGCTCGGCTACACCATTTCGCTTATTTGTATCTACGCATGAAGACTGGGGAATAGTGCCAACAGATTTCAAGAAGTCAAAAAATGAATTTGAGAAATATTCCCTACCTAAATCACACCTAAAACATTTAATAACTAAAGAATATTGAGTATGTATCATGGCACGAAAAGTAGAAAATATAGAAAGGAATTCAGAGTGATGCTTCATTAAATAAACCTAACAATATCGAGAATAATCATCAATAAAAGAAACATAATATCTAGATCCCCCTTTGGTAGGGATAGGAGAAGGTCCCCACATATCAGAATGAAAAAGATTAAAAGGAACAAGAGAAATAGTAAAGCTTTTATTAAATGGCAAGGCAGTAAATTTTGCTAGTTTGCATCCATTACAATCCGAAATATCATGACAATCCAAATTACCTAAACAACCAGTTGAAACTAAAACTGTAAACGACTATTAGAAACATGACTAAGACGAGAATGACATAAATAGTAACTAGATGACTTTGGACTTAAACAAAAAGAAGCTAAATCAATTGAAGAGGCAGCAACAGTAGGAACATGCAACCTTTCTAACACATATTGTCCTCTCTTTCTACGGCCTATCCCAATCAGCTTTTTAGACCGAGGATCCTACACAAGACAAGCAGAAGGAGAAAAGTGAACTAAAAAACCAGAATCAAATAACTGACTAACAGAGATCAAATTTAATTTGAGTTGAGGAATATAATACACATCAGGAAGAGATAACCGAGGAGAGATAATAGAACCAACGCTTGCCAAGGACATAAGAGTTGAGTTCTATTGGCAACAATAACAGAAATAGAAGGAGAAGAAAGAGTGGATACAAATAAAGATGGATCACTAGTCATATGTGGGTAGCACTTGAGTAAAAAATCCAAGTGCTTTGAGATATACCTGATGGCCTTGAGGAGAATGAACCTATAGAGGGAGAGACTGATAAAACATTAGGCTGAGAAGTAGAAATGAGCTTTTGCAATTGCTCAACGATCAATGACAAGGATGAGGATGTAGAGGGCTCAGCGACTGGTGGTGCAACTGCTGCAATATGACGATCTCTACCTCTAAATGACTGTTATTGTGGTCCATAAATTCCCTTGATCACTAATTTAGGGCATTGTGCCTTCCAGTTACCCTTCTCACTACAGAAAGCACACTCATCAACACCCACTTTGATTTGCTGCCTAGGTTAAGGGCTAGCTTATAGCTTAGGTAGAACAGCCAACAATACTTGTGTAGGTAAAGGGAAAGAACCACTTTTCTGAAAGTGCCTTAAGGCGCACTTCCTCAGCTAGGAGCTCATTTACCACTGAATCAACTAAGGGAAGAAGACTGTGATGAAGAATAGAATCGCGGAGTCCTTCGAAATCATCTTTGAGTGCCATAAAAAATTATACTAATCGATGCTGCTCTCTATATGTACGATATGACTCATATGAGCTCAACCCTGCAGGCTTAGTGAGAGCTAGTTGATCCCAAAATCCCGTCATAATAGAGTAAAACTCTTTTATACTTTTGTCAGCCTATCGAGCAGCCCGGATGTCGTACTCTAATTACTACCTCTTCGCAAAGTTGGATTGTACAAACAATTTTGATAAATACTCCCAGATTTCTTTGGCCTTGTCAAACTTAGACAAATGCACTTCAATCGATTGATTAACAAAATTATTTATCGAAGTAATAATCTTCCCATTATCAACTTCCCAAGTGGACAATAGCTGATTGTAGTTTTCTGCTTTAGTATCAGTTAGAACTTTCATAACACCAGTAATGTGACCCTACATATTCTTACCTAATAGAAAACTCTTCATTACATAAGCACAGTAAGCATAATTACCTCCTGTTAGCCTTACACTAATAGCCTGAAGGGAGTCAGAGTTCCCACTTGCCATAACCAACCAAAGAAGATAGAACTCACTAAAATGAAAAAGTAGGCCAAAGCAACAAGAACAATCACCAAACCATAAAACCCAACTTCCAATATCACAAATAATCCTAAATCAAACAATTGTAGCACTATTTCAAGGCTATAACATACAATAGAATGCAGCAAGACACCAAAACACACTAACACAATATCAACCAACCAATAAATGTACCAAAAAAATAAATACCCAATCACTAATATCATAACAAAACCCAAACAAACAATTCCAAGTCAGATTCAAGCTTAAAAAACTCCAGGAACAGCCTCTTATACATTGCATAGTGCTTAACCCGCCTCCAAAATCAACTAAACACATCAAAAACCAAAGGAAACCATGATGGGTTGGTTAGAAACACCTTATAAAATCCAAAACACAGCTATTGTGACTGATTAGAAGCAACAAAATTGAAAAAAAGGCTGCGATTAACAGATTAAAAAATTGTATCCACTTTTCTGAAAAACATTCGAAAATTCAAAAACACTATCAAATGGCCCCAAACAATTATGCAAAAATCAGCAAAGCACTTCTTATAAAAATTCAAACCAAACCCTAGCCTTCGTTGTTTGAAACTGATGATGTCATGATGACGTCAACAGTTGTATGATAGATCAAAAACTCCTCCATGTTCTCTTCACTATTTTTGCTAAGGTCCCATGCTTGATCAAAACTCTAATACCATGAAAACTTTGGTTTAATAGAGAAAAAAAAAGAAGAAGAAAGAGCACCCATATATTATATTTTGTAATCTATTAGATGTTGCAAAAAAAAAATAATAATAATAAAGAACCTTTTATAGTAGGGTTAATAAAAGATCAAAGTACTAAATTACCCTTAATGAGGCTAACTAATAATATATAATAATACTATTCTAACAAATATGGGGGTTATTGACAATTTTCCTTTCCACACAGACAGGTTATTTTGAATCATCTCAATAAAGCATAGGTTCTTACCACCACTACCCTCAAAGAACTCACGCAAATTATTAGGGGGGGTACAATTCAACAATATCATCACTTTCATTGATAATGACAAAAAGAAGGGGTCGACCACATTAAGGCTTTGCATATTACTATAGATGCCCTCAAAAAAAGGATACCTATGGTGCTCATTGACAATAACTTTGCTCTCAACATTTATCCTCTTAGGGCTGTAAAGTGCCTTGGCTTAGAAGTAGCTGATCTCACTCCATCAGCCCAAGCAGTTAGGGCATATGACAATACTCAGAGGAAAGTTATAGGAGTCATGACACTTGCCATGAATCTCGGCCCGATTGAAAGAACCACATATTTTCAACTACTAGACATCCCAACATCCTTCAATTTTCTACTTAGAAGGCCATGGTTACATGAAATGAAAGTCGTAGCATCCTCTTTACATTAGAAGCTCAAATTTTCCTATCAAATAGGGGTGGTCACCATACATGGGGACGTTGATCCCATCGGTAATTCTCTCACCATACTAGGGATCCAATATAATGCCAATGATTTACCTTTGTCAGGCTTCGACCGTATAGGGAGCCTTGAGATAGAACAAATATTTGACAGAGGCTTATACAGACAATGCGTGATAAACATGATGGTCCACATGGGATATGTGCAACGTAAGGGTCTTGGATTCAATTTTCAAGGTCTACCTACACCACTCCGACAACTGAAAAAAGGGAATACACATTCGGGCTCGGATACTCACCTACCAAGGAAGATTTTTGTGACAAGTCTTTGGCCACACGAGCCAAGAAAATTGCAAGAAGAAAAGGGCTGCCCCCTAAGCTCATAGAAATAAAACCTTACTTCCTCACCATGAATGAGAGCTTTGTCAAGCAAAGAGAAGACTATCCATACTATAAATTCCCTGAGCCATGGTAAAATGCTAAGACCAAGACCAGAGTTCCTGGTTAGGCAAAATTTGGAGATTGCACTTATGGTTTTGATGAGGAGGTGGTGGTACTAGTTAAACAACATGATCACCAGCATGAGGACCTGATCGAAGAGCTCGGAAGACTGAAAAAATGCTTTTCCAAGATAAAGCTCACTATTGATATGGTTGACATGATCTCCACAGGTAATATAAGAGAAGATCCAATCAAAGACGTTACGCCCATGCAAGCTCCAATCAACAATTCGCTCATAGTCAAAGGGTTGATAGCTTTAGATGAACAACTTGAGTAGGAATTCAGTTACTCAGACTTGACTGATACAGATTCTGACAATGCTTTTGACTTCGAGTCCGAGGACTCTCTTTCTTTAGATTTCATTTATCTTGACAAACTCGCTGAGTTTATTTTTCCTTCTTTCGATGAAATAAATTCTTTTTTTTTGAGTATCCTTTAATAGAAAATAATAAACATGATGATGAATTTGAAGAATACAATAATCTTGACATAGAGGATAGAAAGTTTCTAATAGACTTGGTCAAAATAGTCACCAAATCTCAAGATAGGGCTTAACTTGTCATAGAAAAAACGGTGACCATTAACCTAGTGTTAGAAGGTGACACTAGAGAAGTCAAGGTTTGGGCAACCTTTAGCCAAGGTGAACAAGAAGTTCTGTCTGAATTGTTAAGAGAATTCCAAGATGTCTTCGTATGGTCCTAAAAGGACATGCCCGGATTGGACATAGACATAGTCCAATACAAAATCCTGACTTATCCTGATGCCAAACCAATCAAATAGAAATTGAGGAAACTCAGGCAAGAGTGGTCCCTCAAAATCAAAGAAGAAGTCGAGAAACAGTTAGTTATAGGGTTTTTGGCTGTGGTCGAATACTCGCAATGGTTAACTAATATCATTCTTGTCCACAAAAAGAATGGGTGAGTTCGCATGTACGTTGACTATAAGGACCTCAACAAATCTTGTTCAAAAGATGACTTTCCCTTGCCAAACATAGACCTTTTGGTAGACAACACTGCTCAACATGCCATGATGTCATTTGTATAATAAAATCAAGATACACCCTGATCACATAGAAAAAATTGCTTTCACAACACAGTAGGGACATACTACTACACAGTCATGCCTTTCGGCCTGAAAAATATAGGGGCTACATATTAGAGGACAGCCACTACCATTCTATATGACCTTATTCATAAAAGGTCGAAGTCTATGTTAATGACATGATCATAATATCTAAAAGTAGAGAAGGTCATTCCGACTGCTTAAGAAAAGTTATTCGAGAGAATTAAGAAATACAAAATGAGACTAAACCCTCAAAAGTGTGTATTCGGGGTCACATTAGGAAAACTCCTAGGCTTCATGATAAGTCCAAAAGGAATAGAGGTGGATCCTACAAAAATCAAAACCATTATGGAAATGCCTCTACCCAAAATAGAGAAACAAGTTAGGGGCTTCTTAGGGAGACTTTAATACATTAGTAGATTTATATCGCAACTGACCACTATCTATGAACCCATTTTTAAACTTTTAAAGAAAGATTCTCCCAAAAAGTGGAACCTCTCAAGCCAAGAGGCTTTTGAAAAGATCAAAGAATATTTGACTAACCCACCAGTCATGGTTCCCCTACAACCCAACTTTCCTTTATTATTGTACCTCACGGTAACTGTCACGACCCGAAACCCACCCTATGCGGATCTCGTATCGTGGGGCCGACCCAATGGCCGTCCCTACTTTTTTCATTCTTTTACCAATGATAACAGTAAATAATATAACCATGACATTAAAGTGCAGAAGCTTTATTACAAATATTGTTCAAAGACTAAACTTCAAACTAACAATAAACTGATCCTAAACCACTCTTAGGTGGTGAGTACATGGGAGAGACTTCATTCATTACTCTTATGCTCCTCAACTGTCTCCTTAAGCTCCTGATCTCCTACTATGGTTCTGTAACATTCTCACCTAAAAAATTTAGTAAGGGGTGAGCTACAAACTCAGTAAGTAGAAGCCTATCCCCAATACGGGTGGGGATGACATAAATGAATACAAGTTAAGGTAACATGATAGCCAATCATGATAACGATTCCAGTCAACTGTAAAATGCCACAATGGCCAATGAGTGACAAGGTACAATAACAGTCAAGAGTAACCAATGAATGACAACGTACAATAACCGTCAAGAGTAATAGTGTAGCATGATATAGAATAGGCTCGATGAACACAATCAACATAAATACTGCCACAATGAAACGGTCACAATCAATCCAATAAATCAAAACCAATCAACATAGAACTATATCAATTAACATGGATGATGCCTTTACTCTGTTCAGGGTTTGGCAGACCCTCGGTCATTTGGGGCCCGGCATACCCCTCATTAACATAAATGCATATAAAATGCCCATTATCCTTAATGCGTAAAAACGCCATAATTGTCATATGTCCTTTTTGACCCGTAGGTCCCATAAATTGGCCCGTAGGTCCCAGTCAATCAGATAGCATCAGATAGGTAATGTGACTGAGCACAAAACCCGGCACTTAACATAAATTAAGATTATATGGTATTCCATATGAACGTACAAAACATGGAACATCATAACATAACATACAGTAAATGGATATCAATGAAATGAATCAATCGTGCAACATCAACCAATAGGCATCCACCAGGTAGAGCAATATCCATGGTGGGAAACAATGACAGTGAGTACATATAAGAGTACAAGATTGGCAGTAATAGAAAGAACGTGGGTTGGAAACCACGTATCAAAGATAGGAATCCACTTATCTCATCAACGTCTTAATATCCCGTGACTTTCTCCTTTCCTTGTGACTTGCCTATAAATCAATAAACACGTTTCAGCTTTCATAACATTTACCGAATTTATGCCTCGTTACTCTAAATACCTCCCTTACTAATTTATATTTTACGATTTCCATTTTAAACTTAATTTACCCAAGGGCAAAATGGTCATTTACGTGTCTCTACTTTTTGGGTTCTGTTTTCATAATTTGGACTTCACCGTTGAGTCCAGTAGGTTTGAATTAATAAAAATTCACTATTTACTTAACTAAATCGGAGTCCGTTTGACTCACCTTTGATGTAGGGGCATTTTGGTCATTTTGGCATTCTACGGTTATTTTATTTTTTCGGGACTCCGTCTCGTAAAACGGACCTCACTATTAAATTCATAGGGTCCAAAATAGGAAGTTTCCATTATTCGTTCTACTAATTTAGGCGTCGAAATTAAATTTAAAATTTATTAATTTAAATCATTTATTTAAATTAATTAATCTGGATAATACATATCGTATTTGAGCCCAAACAGACCACATGTGCCTTGGTGGCACAGTGGCTAAGCTTCTCACCCTTATTCCTTTGGTCACAGGTTCAATTCACTGCCATACCAATTTTCCATTTAATATTTTTCATTGTTTTTCATTTCCTTGTTCAAGTTTAACCCAACCATTGGATAGCTTCTCATTTCTAACCAAACACTATCTAAACTCGAATTTAAAAATTTACCCATGAAGTACAAGTGTTGGGCAGTCAACTGATTGGGTGGGTCGGGTCAGACCCGACCCGGTTTGGCCAAAATAAAATCGGAAAACAGCAGCCGCGCAGCAGCTTTTTCCAGCGTACAGGTTGTCTTCTTCGTCAACGGCGACTCGCCGGTGACGGGTTTCTTACATTTTTCAGCGGGGTTCATACCTACAAATCATGGACAACTCAAATCTATCGTCGTATTTCAAATCAGAGTGCCGGAGCACTCCCAAAGTAGCCAGAACAATAGCGCACCAAGGGCTGTGCGGTTTTCCGGCAGCCCCTTTCCCTTTCGTTTTTCTCTGTTTTTCTCCTACGGTTTCAATCCCGATTTGAGTCTAAAATTTCCCTACACCCAAGAGAATCAATTACCCATGATCTAGCCCAATTAATCGCAACAAAATCGCCTCACCCGAACTGTTTTTTTCTCCTCTGTTTTCACTGTTGCGCCTAGTTTCAATTCTGTCCGTTTTTTTTTTTTTTTTCTATTTTCCTTGATTCAATTCCAACACCAATCAAATTCTATACATTCAATCAAGTCCTATGTTTCACACGATTCTATATCAACATAGTAATTCATGCTCGACAACAAAATTAAACACAGAAAATTAACCGCACTCACCCAATTGCGCGTACAGGGCTGTTACTGGTTTCTCTTCCGAATCCACTGCCCAATCTGATTTTCTTGGCTCGTTTCCTCCTCCTCTTCTTGCACAACTCACGTAAAATGCCCGACCTGCCTCTTCCTTCTTCCTCCTCTCTTTTTTTCTTCCTTTTTCTTCCCCCTGTTCTAGCGTCCAGCCGCCCCTACTGTTCGGTTTTTCCTCTGTTTTCTTTTTCTTTTTATTCTCTTCTTTCTCTGCTTCTACGGCTGTATATACAACCAAGAGACACGGCTGTTGGAAGAGAAACCGCCCCTTCTTTATTTCTCCTTCTCTCTCTCTCTCTCTCTTTGGCCGTTCACTTCCCTGCGCCCCTAACTTCCCCACCCGTTTTCTTTTGTTTTATTATTCACTTACTACATGTAACTGATACACATGTAACTGATACACGGCCGTTCACTTATATATCTACATATATATAGATATATATATATGTTGTCCACCTTTCAACTTCCCATTTTATTTATTTGTTTATTTATTTTTGTATTTCTTTCTAATTTTTATTTTATCTTTTATTTTCTTTTTTTTTTTTTTTGCTTATTCTTCTTATTATTTTATTTTATTTATTTCTTTTCTTTTTTTTTTTTTTTTTTGGCTATTCGTTTGCCTTGACACTTGTCCATATATTCAAAACTATTAAAATCCAACCCGTTTATTTATTCATCGTAACGTAAAATCTTATCGGCTCGCTCAATTACGATTTGGGTTCGGCTTGCTTGGTTACGATTTGGGTCAGGGTATTACAGTAACTAATATAGCCACTGGAGCCATGTTAGCCCAAAATCAAACACATGAAAGAAAGGAGAAGGACATTTATTATGTGAGCTGGAAGTTGATCTCCTATGAGCAAAATTATAATGCCCTCGAAAATACGTGCACTGCTTTTATATGGGTTACTCAAAAAACTCCATCATTATATGATGGCCTATACAGTACACTTGGTTTCTCGCATGGACCTTGTGAAGTATCTCTTTGAAAAATTAGCCTTATCAAGTCGCATTGTTTGGTGGCTACCATTACTTTTTGAATTTGATTTTGTGTGCATAACTAAAAAATCCATCAAAGGAAAGGCCGTGGCAGACTCCTAGCAGACTGCCCAATTGAGGGTGAGATTATTATGGAAGCTAAATTCCCAGATGAAGAAATCATGCAAATTCATTAGAATAGGTGGTGTCTTTTCTTTGACAGTGCCACCAACAAAAAGGGATATGGTATTGGCATGTTTCTAGTAGCCCTAGACGGGTCACACATGCCTCTAGCTATTAAGTTGCAGTACCCCTTTTCCAACAACACCACATAATATGAAGCCTGTATAATGGGTCTGCAAGCGGCTTTAGAACTGAAAGTCGAATTATTAGATGTATACGGGGATTCAGCCCTCGTTATTGGCCAAGTCTAGAGAAGGCAAAAAATCAGAGAGGAACTCCTACCCTACTACCAGAACCTGGAGACAGTGATAACCAAGTTTAAAGATGTACAATTCTACTACATACCTAAGGCTAAAAATAGTTTCGAGGATGCCTTAGCCACCATTGCCTCAATGGTGGATATCCCAAAAAAAGCCATAGTTAAATTGCTCTTAGTACAAACTTGGGAAATTCTAATATATTGCTACAACATCAATAAAGTCACAAAGGACTCGACATCTCCACCTTGGTGCAACGAGGTTTGGTCATTCATCAAACACTCAAAACACCTTGAAGGATATACCAAGGAGAACAGAGCAACCCTGAGACAATGGGCCACCTAATTCATCATTTGTGGGGAAAAACTTTACAAAAGATCTTTCAATGGAATACACCTTTTGTGCATGTATAAACATGAAGCTAAAAAGTCATAACAGAAATTCATGAAGGAGTCTACGGACCTTACATGAATAGACACATGCTAGCCAAAAAGATAGTCCGACAAGGTTACTATTAAAATACCATGAATGGAGTTTGTATTATTTTTGCCAGGAACTGCCATAAATGTCAAATAAACGCCAATCTTCAATATTTCCCTCCTAGGGAATTGTACAACTTGACATCCCCTTGGCCCTTTGTAACTTGGGGAATAGATATTATTGGCAAAATCACATCGAAAGCTTCCAACGGCCATAAGTGCATTTTAGTAGTCATCGATTACTTTACCAAATGGGTAGAGGCTGCTTCCTATGCTGTCCTCAATTCAAGTAAAGTGGCTTAATTCATTAGGGCCAATATCATTTGCTGATATAGAGTACCCCACGTACTAATTTCAAACAATAGTTTTCACTTCAAAGGGGAAGTCACTGATTTGGTCGAAGAGTTCAAAATCACCCATCATCATTCCCCACCTTACCAAACTCAAACAAATGGGGTGGAAGAGGCGACAAACAAAACTCTAAAGAAAATTTTAAGGAGAAAATAGAAAGCAACAAGAACTAGCATGAAAAACTCCCCTTTGCTTTATGAGGGTACCACACATCTATCAGAACGCCTACCAGAGAAACCCCATACTCCCTAACATACAGGATGAAGGCAGTGTTATCTATCGAGCTAGAAATACCCTCACTCAAGGTACTTCTCGAGAATCAAGTTGCTGAAACTTATTGTTTATAAAGTAGATATGATGAGTTAGCCTTCCTAGATGAAAGACGGCTAAAAGCTTTATACCAGACACAGGGGTATCACAAAAAAGTAGCCTGGGCCTTTAATAAGAAGGTGAAAAAAGAGGTCTGAAAATAGAAGATTTGGCTTTAAAAGAAAACCAAGCACTGGTACTTGACCCGAGAGAGAAATTCAGGCCTAATAGGAGTGGCCTATTCATTATCAAATCTATAGCCACTAGAGGAGCTGTGTGGGTCATTGATATGGATAGAGACAAGTTTTCATCACTTACCAACCTTGAACAGCTCAAGAAAAACTTTGTTTAGCGGCTAACTGCCCATTGTACTAAACTACGACGACTTGACCCCCCATTACATATTTTACTACACATGTAAAACGGGGGTACGTAGGTAGCTCATGAAGTTACTGTGACTATGGTCTCAAATATTGCAATAAAAGTTTCATTCTTTCAAATCCAAAAGTTAAAGATCATATTCTATTCAATAACAGGTAAAAGTCATATCAACTTGATCTAAGTTTAAAGTGGAATTAACTTCTTCTAAAAAAATAAAAAAATAAAAAAGAGAGAAAAAGAAAAAGAAATTCTAAATCTTCATTGCTAAAGGAAACTCAGATCCTTTTTTTTCCTCACTCTTTCTTCTCCACCAACCTACCCTCTAACTGAAAGCGGTGACCTATCTCTTTCTCAATGAAACCCAGGTAATTTCATGCTGAGTCTATATGTAGAGAAAAATGCCCAAAGTCCACCTTACCATTGTTACATTTGAATTCTGGTGTCTTCTTAGGTCTTCCTCGTTTCATTTTCAAGCGTAAAGGGGCTACTGTTTCTGTTTCTGTCACACCTCGTGGTTGGCTCACTACTTCCCAGTCCAACTTTCCTATTCCTCCTCATTCGAAGTCCTTGTAAGCTTTTTTAATCGCTTCTAACTTTGAAGTTATGTCCACATTAGTGTCTATTCTAATCTCTTCAGAAAAGATAGAATCCCTAAGTTCTTTCTTTTCATTGATTAGGTCTTAGAGTCACCATAAATTTTTTTCTGTCATAAGCACTTTGTCGGAATAATCTGTATTATCTAAGTCTGAAACATGAGCACATCCCCAACAGTTCAATCTTGCCACAATGAAGTGAGGACCCTAAGTCCTCGGAGTAACTTACATACACCAAAATTAACGCAGTATCTAGATGGGATAATAAAATGAGGTCTCTCTCAAGCCTGCCAAGATAACACAAGAATAACTAGGAGAGTGCAAGCGAGGGGCTTTGCTTTTCCAGAGAACAATGGACCAATCATTATCATAAGGTGAAAGTTGAGTAAGGAACTTGCACCAATCTCTCTCATTATCTTTAGTCACCAACGAGGCCCTTGAACAATAGTGTTTTGACATATAAGGGATGGTAACTAAAGGTGCTAAGAGCTTTAACTTATCATGCAGCCATATCCTCAACAGCAAGGGACTACCTCTGAAAACATTTGAGCCATTATGGACCAAGTCCAAGCCATTCAAAGTCTCGGCAAGAACAATGCCCATCATATTGTTGCCTTTGTTCAATTCGGTCACAACATCAATTAGGTGAACATCAGCTTGATCAGTCTCTTGGACAATCAAGAACCTCAGGATAATGCACAGGGCAAAGGCACATAGCTTGGTGCGACTAGCCTCTTGATTCATGAAAATTTCTAATATGAGAAGTAAGGAAAATGATTTACTTTGAACCAATTCTTTTACTTTCTCAGCATCCAATTCAAGTAAAGAGGACAGAGAAGAAGAATAAACATGTTGCATAGAATGGACAATTAGTTTACCTTGAACTGTCACATTAAAAATAGCACATAACTCTTCAAAAGTGGGATATATTTCTTCTAGATGAAAGCGAAAGCAGTGATCAACAAAATCCCAAAAGCGAGCACAAGCCCACAACAGATACCAGTCTATAGTAGCTTGGGGAAAAGAAAAAATAACTTTCCATCTCAATGCCCCCAAGTTAATCTTTTCTATGCTTGAGAGACAATACAGCCATATGCGAATTTGTTCATAAGAAACAGCCATTCCAAGATATGCCTAACCTGTACCGCACCACCAAAGGCCAATGAGGGCCGCCACCCTAGAAGCCAAAAAATCTCATCACCTTGGCTATGTATTTCACTATCTCATGGAATTCGATCACTGCTGACCCGAAGACCCGTGGTCTTTGAGAAGTCGAGGGGAGTCAATGTTACCTCTCCGAACCAGAGGTGGAAAATGTTAGTGGTGTCCGACCATCTCTCTGCTAGAGCATAGAGAATCGGCCAGTCATGGTCAACATGGACTATCGGGGCTAAGAATGGTCTAAAATCTGCCACTCTCACCTGCCCTTGGCATCGGAGGGGTAAATCAGCCCACCATTTCACGATGTTCGTCGTCGAGCCCCGAGCTAGGATTTCAAGTCTGGCTACAAAGAATCAAAACCAATATGTTAGAAAAGACTTTCAATTTCCATAAGAATAACAAACAAGTGTGAACGAAAAGCAAAAAATGAAGGAAAAGCATAAACTGCACATTTGGGCATTTTCACAAGTGCGTAGTGTGCTCCTTTCAAAAGGCAAGTGGGTGAAATACCTATACATGCATGCAACCAAAATTTCATGCAAAACACTTTCAAAGTGTGAAAAAAAAAACCAAATTCATCAATAATCAACTCAAAAATCTCAAAGCAATCGGAAGAAAACTCAAGACAATCCATACTTGTCATTCTGGTATCGTTGCGACAAATGGTGCGCCGCCTCTTGGAGCAAGCTTGTGTTGTTTCGAAAGCCCGAGGCTGGTTTGTATTGGAAGATTGTCCTAAGCAATGGCCCGAACATCCCAAAATCCTGATCAATATCGAATATTAGGTCCAAGTTACCAAGGTTTTCACTTGACATCTTCTCTTAAAAATTTCTGGATTTTTGGTTGGAAACCAAGTTGTTTGATCTTCTGAGAGGTCAAAACAAGTTTCAAATACTTCAATCTAACCTCCTTCACAACTTTGCAAAAAATGGTCACAAAAGTGGTAGGGGAGAGCTCAAGGATGTAATGGAAAAAATCAAAAGTTGTAACATTTTAAAGCTTGTTGCCTAGGCACCTGAGTGCTGATCGGCACTCATAGGTAATTGATTAGCACACGGAGGGTGAAAACCCCCTTCTGTGTGTCAATTAGCACACATGGGCAACGTAGACCAACTTTCAGGGTTTGGCCCATTTTCGTGAATTTTAGCCCATTTTAACCCATTCTTTGTCAAAATATGTCTTAAAATCCACCGTGATTCAACACAAAACATCAAAGGGTAAATTGGTAATTTACCAAAATCGGTCAATGTTGACTAACTTTTCATTTAGTGACGTGGACCTACTAATCCGAAATTGTCATCAAGTAACTCACGATTTCTTTCAAAAGATCGTGTGCGTAGCATTTCCTTTAGTGGTCCCTCAAGATCCGAGCTTTGTTTTACGAGTGAGACATAACTGCTCATTTCTCAAAAAAAAAAAAATCAAGATCACTGAGTCAACTCAACTCTTTCCTCAATGAAATCCGAACCATCATCCGTTTCTCAAGGAAATTCATCTCCCCAACAAAATATATTCTGGCATTCCCCATGGAGTCTTTATTCTCCATAAAAAACTATTTAAGGACGTAATTCATCTTTGTAAAAAGATTTTCTGAGGACACAATCTATTTTGACAATCTATTCATTAAGGACAATCACATTTCATCGTCTTGTTAGGATAGCATTCCTTTCGGGTAAGCCATCTATCGCATCACCATCTTGTTATGATAGCGTTCCTTTCAGGTAAGTCATCTATTACACCACATTTTTATCATCCTGTTACGATAACATTCCTTTCGGCTAAGCTATCTATCGCATCACCATTCTATTAGGATAGCATTCCTTTCGAGTAAGACGTCTATCGCATCACATTTTATTGTTCTGTTTAGGATAGCATTCCTTTTGGGTAAGCCATCTATCGCATCATTATCCTGTTAGGATAGCATTCTTTTTGGGTAAGCCGTCTATTGCATTCTCTCTTCTCAAACTACTAGGATAGAATTTCCTTTTAGGTAAAATGTCCGAGGACATAAGACCATCTCATAAGATCACAACCTCATGAATGACTTGTTAAGATCACAACTCTCCCTTTTCCGATGCCGAAGCCCTGCTGAAGTGACAGTCTCCCTTCACGAAGCAAGCCGAAGCAACGCTTTCTAAACCGAAGAACAAGCCAGAGATATACTCGATTGAAGCCTCCGACCCATATTTTCCTAGCCAAAAATCTACCTGATGCCAACGACTGACTAAGGTACGTTCTCAAACTCTTAACAGTTTTCTTTAGATTCAGTTGATCTCGCCTTTTTTATCACTTTTGGTAAAAGAGGGTAAACCGGAGAACTATGTGACTCTGATTCTGTTTTCTGAACGGATACATAGGAAGCTCTCGGGCCTGAGTTAGATCTTTTTTCTGTCTTTTCGATTGTATTTTATTTTTTCATGCCGGATTCTTTATTGTTTATCTCTTCCAGACTTACATATATCTTTTAAGTTTTCTCATTAAAAAATAGCCTTGTAAGTGAATATTCGAGGTCGATCTATATGGATCGGGTGAGGTGGGTGCCTAACACCTTCCCACTTTGTACCTTAGCCCCAGAGCCCGTTTCTTTGGTGTTTCCGCTTTATTGCAGTGCTTTATCTTTATTTGATAAATACCAAGGGATCTTTAGAATGTAATTAAGAGACAAAACGATGTAATTTCAGTTATTTCATTCTTTTTCAGTTTCCTTTTAATTATGTTATGTTGTAACAGGTTTGCTTATTTCTTGCTGATGAGTGCGCAAAAGTGCACTCTAAATACCCTATTATTAGATTAAAATGCTAAAATGTGAATAGAAATGTTGGGATATAATTTATGTTATTAAATTTAATTTCTATTTACAATGAGATATGTTTGAGCATTATTTTATAATATTTTAAATCTCAAATATTGCATTATTTGTTGGTCTTGGCTTGGAGGTTGCGACTGGAGATCAAGAAAGGCTGAAGAAAAAAAGGGGCACTAGAAAAGTCAAAAACTGTGGCTAAATTGAGGTGGCGAATTAAAAAAAAAAAATAAAGAAGAAAAAAAAAAAACAAGAGAGGTGCGGCTGGAAGAACGACTGGGGAAGGAAAAAGTAAAGAAAAGTCAAACAAAGAGGGTTGCGCAGGAACAAGAAAAAAAGCAAAAAGCCGCATACACAAGTCTTGGGCCGGATAACCCAATTAGGCCAGTGAGCTGCAATGTCTTCAAGCCGTCCAACTGAAGCCCTGGAGGAGGCGTGCGGCATTGGAAAGGCTAGGGCATAAGGCCAAGAAAAAGAAAATAAAAAGGAAGAGAGTGCGGCGCTGAGGGGAGGACGTGTAGGGCTTGATGCGCTGATATAAAGAGAAGAGAGGGTGAGGCGTTGGGGTATGTTTTGAAGAAAAAGCGTGAGGCGCTGGACAGAAGGATGTGTGGCTCAAAACGAAGAAGGCTGGAGGCGCTGTCTTTTAAAAAAATGGCAGAATAAAAGAAGAAGGGGTGTGGTCCTGGAAAGTTATGTTGTCCATCATATATATGGGTAACTAAATTCTCAAGTAGGGCTAGGGATGAAATTGCACACTAGATGATATTTTTAATTTATTTTTGATTCATGTACTTGATTTTCATTTATTAAAATTCTTTGTTTTATCATTATCAATTTATTATTGGTGTTTTCTTCTCCGAATAATCATAGAGTTTATTCCGTTTATAGATTCAGTCATGCTTTTTCTATTGAATGGATTAGTTCTTTGATTATGTTTGGATCAATTGATTATCTATATTGATTTAATTCTTTGCTGCAATATTGCTCTCTGGGTATATTGTCGTTGTTGGATTCTCTCACTGTGGATAACAATTTGCGTGATTTAAAAAGTGATGAATGGTTTTTCAAAAGGTTACATTTGGTTTAATTTTGGTTTACAATTCTATATCTTCCGATTGAGATTTTTGGAATTAAATTCTCAATTGAGTTATAAATGGATTAAGAATAATTAAAATACCGGATATGTGCAAGGGATTCCCGTTGCTCTACTGTTCGTTAATTTGAGTACTTTTTTCGTTAATCACTTTGTTTAATTTTAATTTGCATTTAAAATCACTTTTTATTTTTTCGTCAATCATTTAATATTTTCTTTAGTTTCTTTATTGTTTCTGTTATTCTTTTAATCTGTCTCCCTGTGGAATCGACACCCCAAAGTTGCACTACAACTACCGCGTTATTCTTTGGGCGTAATCACTTGCCCAAAAAAAACTAGCGGCTCCTCAATTTCTCTATCTTCCATAAGAGGCATTCCTTCCCACCTTTAGGGAAGGAGACAGCCGGGACCCCTCTAAATCCACAAAAGGATAACATGCTTTCCTTTATTCCTGTGCTGGAGCCCACAATGACCAATATTGGGTAATAGAATTTTAAAGGTCATTACTGAGTAAAATAGTATTCAATCGTGAAAATGTGTATTCAAGCTTGAAATAGTCATTTTTTCAAAAATAATGTCAAACATATAAGTGGGCGTTTAGGTTACTTCTCTAAACGACTGAACACAAAAATTATTTTAAAAGTTTGATCAAATAAGAATGTATGTTGGGAAAAAAATTTCAATTAAAAATGGAATGCAAAACAACCTTAAATGGCGCTAAGACTTGAGATTTCGAAATTAATGACCATGAAAACAATTTAAAAGTTGATTGTTAGAAAGAAAGACTTTGAGGATGAAGTGAAAGGAATTTATGATAAGAAAAAGAGATAGAAAATTAATTATGGCATATTTTTTTCAATTTTTAAGAATAATTTGTGTGTCTTTGTAATACTCAAAATAATTATTGAATTATTAAAATAAGAGTATTTCTTCTTTGGAGAATTTGGGATAAACTTCTTAATAATGAGATAATTTCACAATTTCGTTACTTGGCTTTAGATTATTAAAGTAAAGTTCTTTTATACTTCAAGATTTATTAGGATAGAAGCCTCTCTCTCTCTCTCTCTCTCTCTCTCATACACAGACTTATTCACATTACCAAAACTCACAACATCTTGTTAGATTTTATTTTTGCTAGGGGAAAGGAAAAACGAAGGTCTTAATGAGCCAGATGCCTTTTTTTTGCCATTAGTTAACACATGCCTTTTTTTTGCCATTAGTTAACACAAAGTAACTGCCAAAAAGTCCTAGGTTGTAGAAGAAATATCCTATGGTATAACTTTGAACTCTAGTTTATGAGAGGATGACTGCAATTAGATTGTGGGTGTGAACCAAGTCTCTAAAGGTGCGTTAAAAATTCCCACTTTCTCAATTTTATAGTTTTAAGATTGGATCTTTATGGAAAAGATATATGGGCTATTAACCCTTGAGCATTCAAAAATCAGATTCTGGTACCAGGATAAACGTCTTAGATCAACCATCGTGTCTATTGTAGAAGCCATTGAGTTGATGGGTTGGTGGACTCCTAGTGCCTTCCTTATGTAGTGTTTCACAACCATTCTCGCTATACTCACATTTTGTAGCACTTTTATGAGATGCTTCAATTGTTTTATAGTTTAAGGGAGAAGATTAGGGTTTAGTTCTTAAGCACACTTTTTTCTAGTGTATAGACTTCCATTTGATGAGTGACCTCTATCAAGATAACTTGGTGGTATTCGTCTACCATTTTTTACCAGGGTGGTAAGGTATGAATCATATTGTTCAATTCTAACAAGTGTGAGTTGGGTTTCTAACACAAACGAAGAGGATGGGAAGTCAATATTGTGGATTGATGGAGGGCAAGATAGAGATGGGGGTTAGGTTTGGTAGTGATGGTTGATGTGGTTGAGTGTTTGTTTTGAAGCTAGAAAGGGTTAGGGGTGTGTAGAAGCATTTAGGTTTAGAGATGGTGGGTTTGTAATGACCTAGAAAATCATCAAAGGGCAATTGAGTAAATTTTTAGCATAGACTGAGGTCAGAATGGAAATTAATTGAAGATGTGTCAAAAGAATTGTGAGATCAGTCATTAATAGGACACAGTGAGGCTTAAATGGAATTTTGGTAATTTATTCAGGACTGGTAAAAGTTTTAAGACTACATAGTCATTTACAAGATGCAGATAAATATGAAAATTTAGATGACTAAATTTGGAGAAACGGACTACATATTTGGAATGAGGGAGTCAAAATAAGTTAGGGTGCCAATTTAATTTCAAACGCATGGGCGTGCACAATGGCCAACTGGTCACGTGACGCCTTAGGAAGTATAAGAAGTTTCTCGAAGAAGCTAGGTGAGATCTTCCAGAAGAGGGACAAGTTTCGACAATGGGGTGGTAAAAGAGGAAGTGTTTGTGTGTGTGAGGGTGAGGGTGCACATGAAGGGGACAAAAATGACACAATATGATAATTGATGGACAAGTCTCTCTCTCTCTCTCTTTCTCTCTCTCTTTCTCTCTCTCTTTCCTTATTCTTTTCCCATAATCGGCTAACCACATCTCTCTCTCCTTACTTTTGAATTTCTCTTTCTCTTTCTCTGTCTTTCCCTCTCATGGCCAAATGTGTGGAGGTGAGTGTGTGTTTGAGCGTGTTTGTGTGTGTTCTGTGAGAGAATGAAAGAGTTTGTGGGAGTGTGCAGATATATATATGTGTGTATATATATATATATATATCAGTGAGTCTGTGTAATACAATGTGTGCTAGTGTGAATTAATGTGTGTTTGTATGTGTGTTAAAACACTGTGAAGCCAAACTAAGAGGATGAAAATTAGAGAGAGAAATGAAGGATAGGAGAAAAGAAGAAAAGAATAGAAGAAGAAGGAAATAGGAGGTGGACTGGCTAGAGATAGGCAGTGAGGACGGCCATGGATGGTGAGGGAGCTCTCCCTCTCTCATCAGAATTCTATCTCTCTAACCACAAAAATGGAAACAGATCAGGTAGGGACTTTTGAGACTCTCTTACGCTTGATTTTGGTCATTTAAACATGTGAATGCATGAATATGTGTGTATTGTAGTAGGTATACATGTGAATATAAATATATATATATATATATATATATATATATATATATATATATGTGTGTGTGTGTATAGGCAAGGTGATGATAAGAGAAGAGAAACCATTTGGGTTATTTCGAAATGGCAACATTTTAAAATTTTAGGGCAAGGTTGGAATTGTTGTAAAGAAAAAAAACTAAATAAATGAGAATGGGACAACAATGGTGAGAAATAGGGACTGGGACGACGAGAGCACAGTGGTTGCCAGAATCTGGGTTAAAAAATGGGGCTTTCTTATGGTTTTTGGGAATTCCAGACTTAATGACAAGGTCGGTTTGGGCATTTGAGGTTCCAGAGTGGTCCCACAAAAATATGAAAAATTATGAGAATACCCCTAATGATAATTTAAATAATCTAAAGGCTAATTAAAATTCAGAAATGACTATTCTATGTTTTTTGGAATGACCGAAATTCAAATATGTAATCAGATTGAACAATTTGGGACCCAGTAATGGTCCTACCTAAATTGGCAAAATGAAAATTATATCCCTAAAGCTATATTGAACAATTGACAGCCAAATTAAGATCTGGAAGAGGCGTTTCTAATATTTTTGGACGCCAGAAACTCAAATATGACATCAGATTAATGAAATAGTGACTTGAGGTGGTCCCACATGCATATGTGAAATTTCTATTATGCCTTTAGGCATGGAACAAATATCTAAAAGAGTTCATAAAATATAAAGAGAGTACTCTCAAGGTTTTTGGACCTTCTAGATCTAATTTTAGGGTCGATTTTGTGAGACAGTGTCTCGATAGATGTGTAACTCAACTAGTAAATTATGAAAACACCCTCATGGGCTTAAAACACATTTAAGTAACTTAGAAACAATATGATACAACCTCAAATTTTTTTGGGCTTAGGAACACCTTTTTTTACATCCGTTTAAGCAAATGGGTACTTGATGTGTAGGCTCATATGTAATTATCCATAGAGAACATTAAGACTTGACAAGATACATTAGTGTTAAGGACCAGGGTGATCCTGAGGATGGAACAATGAGTGTGTAAGGTATTTGACATACATTATGAAAGGCACATGTAATGTCTCCTTGTAGGGCGATGATTGAGACTAGGGTGATATCCTGATTTGTTGGTATTGTATATCTATTATTCGATTCATGTGGTGTGATTATCATTATTATTGGATGACTTATCTTTGATTGATCTCTATGATATTATTATCATCATTATTCTAATGCTTGACCTTTGTTAGTTATTGTACTGAGATTATCATAATCACGTTGATGCTTATTATTATTTATATTTTGCTATGGATATATAGATGAACACTCTTATTTCTGTGATCATTTGTGAATCAAATATCCTGTATTAAACTTATTAACGGTTGTTGTGAACTTTGATGTTTATTGTCATTTATATTATTAAACATACCTGAGTGGTGCGAGATTTGAGGGGATATGATGTTGAGCACCTATGTGGTGTGGATTTAAGATACCTTGGAATTATGTAAATGGATTGTTTTTGAGGAAAGGATTTGGGGTAGAAATTAGCCATATCTTTTATATTCTCTTGAGCGTGGTGAGATTGTGCTTTACCTGGGGTTCTATTTGTGATAAGAATGGCGTCTTCCATCGACTTGCGAGCCGTAAACCTGTGCGATGGTCATTTGCCTCTATCGGGTTAGTAGCCTATAAAGCATTCAGGCATACTAAGGACCAAATAAATGGATATTCATTGGGATTGGGAATATTTGAGAGGATGAACTAAGTTGAATGATGTACTAAACCTTTATTCTTTTGTTATGAGTTGATAGAAGTGAGGATGATTTCCTTTGGATGATTATGACATATCCCTGTACTTACTAATAGAATGTGATATACTTATTCATGATTATGGTTACAATTATGATTGGTTGCATAACCATTGGCTATATATTATTCTTGTGACTTTAAACAGGAAATGGAAGTGTGTTATGGGATTTGCATAAATATACTCTTATCTTGTATATATTGATTTCTTGGTTGTTACTGTCATACCATACAGAGTGGTGCCATATCTTTTGACTGTTATGTCTTGGTCTATGATTGGGTAAATGATGTTGGGTGCTTGTGATGCATATTGGAATTTAGGGTTTGTCCTCTCGGACTTGCATTAGTTTTTGCACGTTGCTTGCTAGTCACGTCTCAGGCCCCGGCCCTAAAGACCCGAAGATGACATTGTAAATCAAGGCCAAACTAAATAGTAATTCCTATATATGTCAAACCACTCTGTAATTAACATATTCTCACTTGAGTTTTCATAACATACATGTATTCATTCACATTCCATCCATATAACCCAACAAAGTTTACATACATCAATCTCAAGGTGTATTCATCATATGGTATTTCTTTCTAGTTAAAAGAATGCAAGTCATGAGTTTCAAGGTTTACCCTTGTAAATATACTAAAATATTTCCAAGTCCCGTATAGGTTTCTAAGCCTTCATGTCAACAAAATAAAGATGACACGGTTTTTTACATTCCCAAAAATAAACGAAATATAAAAGAAAAGTTTTCATCAAGTGGCCGACTCCTTACTGTTACTTATATCTGGTAGGGGTCAAAATAACGACCCTAGTAGAGATTATAAAATAGGAAAAACTAAGGTGGTGCTAAGTGTATGAATGTGACATGTGTAGTGTCAAGTAAGTGTTCGTTTATCATGCATATACATCAATAACAAGATATTCATTTCACTTTAATTCTTTAGATAATCACTTTATTTTAACCACATGAAAGAGATGATAAACTATAAATATAAGCAAGTATTACGTAATCCATAAGAGAGGTAAGTGTACATTATGTAACAATAGATTGAGCTTACTTTCCATTCATCCCACGTCAAAATCCTAACATTTTGAAACTTAGCTTTTCTACCTGTCCCTCGAAAGACATGACGCTTCACGAGCTATTAACTCGTTGGCTTAAAAAAATTATAGAATTTAAAGTCTTCTCTAAAATCTTGGAACCTATCTGCCTTAGGAAATGCTTTTGATAACCTCAAAAAAGTAAAGAAACAGCTTCACTCCTTGGAATTAATTACAGAGTCCAGGCCTTTAAATGCCAATGAATTATCAAGGTGCAAGGAACTTAGATGTGAAATATGAAAGTTGAGTAGATCTCAAGAGTGGCTATGGCTCCAGAAGTCTAGAAGGAACTGGTCAGTCAAAGGCGACAAAAATACAAGGTTTTTTCATCTAGTGGCAAATGAAAGGCAGAGGCGAAATCTGATCAACTCAGTCTCAATAGATAAGGTAGAATTTTTAGAGCCAACTCAAGTAAAGGAAAGCATCAAGAGGCATTTTCAATCTCTTTTCTCAAAAAGCTAGAAAGTCAGGCCTCTATTGAAAAGATCCTTTTCTTCAGTCCTAGATGAACTTATTTCTTCTTTTATTGAGCCTCTATTTTCTGATAAGGAAGTTTGGGAACCTATCAAATCGGGTGATGGAAATAAAGCTCCCGGACCTGACAGCTTTAATCTTATATGGGTTAGAAAAAGTTAGAAATCCATTAAGCATGATATATTGGATTTTATGAAAATGAAAAGTTAGTTAAAGGGCTTAATTCCTCCTTCATCACTTTAGTTCCCAAAAAGGAGAATCCTATAGGACTGGGAGATTATAGGCCTATTAGCCTCGTTGGGCGTGTACAAGATATTATCAAAAGTTTTATCACTTAGATATAGAAAGGTCTTACCTTCTTTAATTGATGTGAACCAATCGGCTTTCCTTGAGGGTAGAAATATATTGCCAATGAGATTGTGGATTGGTGAAAGAAAAATGAAAAAAAGGGATTCTTCTGAAACTTGACTTTGAGAAAGCATTTGATAGTATCAATTGGTCTTTTTTGTTCAACATGATGTATACTTTTGGTTTTGGAACAAAATGGATTAACGAGATTAGAGAGTGCTTGTCTTCAGCTCATGTTTTAGTTCTCATAAATGGCTCCCCAACTCCTGAATTTGTTATGGAAAAAGGTTTTCGTCAAGGGGATCCACTCTTCTCATTTCTATTAAAAATTGTTGTGGAAGGTCTTAACATCATTTTCAAAAGTGCAAAAGCCATGGACCTTATCAAAGGATCAATTGTGGGTTATAAAGGGGTGAACATTAGCCATCTTCAATTCATTGACAACTCCATTATATTCTGTGATTCAGAATGGTCTAAAATCCTTACCATTAAAAGGATCCTAAGGTCTTTCAAAATCATGTTGGGTCTAAAAGTAAATTTCCATAAAAGTGTTGTTTGTGGTGTGAGGGTTTCTGACTCTATGGTAGGGGAGCTAGCAAATCTATTGAGGTGTAAACATCAAAGTCTCTCAATGAAATATTTAGTTTTTGCTTTTAGGGTAAGCCCAAGTGTCAAAAAGGTCTGGTCTCCAATTGTAGACAATATGAAGAAAAACTTGCTTCCTAGAAAAAAATGATATCTTTCTTTTGGTAGAATTACTCTTATCTGGTTGGTTCTTCAAAGTCTGCCTCTCTACTTTATATCTCTCTTCAAAATTCCTGAATCCATCGCAAAGTAAATTAACAAAATTCAATTGGGTTTCTTGTGGGGTGATAGCGAGTCAAGAAAGAAAATTCATTTGATTTGATGGAATAAAATGACAAAGAGAAAGGATGCTAGAGGTATGGGTATTAGAAAAGTAAAGGTGATGAATGAATGCTTGTTGCTTAAATGGTGGTAGAGGTTTGGAACCGAAAAAGACTCGTTATGAAGGAAGGTTTTATGGAATAAATACCAATTCCCTGTGGACTCATGGTTGCCTAAATTTGACTTATCAAGCAGAATGTCAAAAATTTGGGTGGATATCATATCCATAGGAAAAAAGAGCCTCTTCTCTTGATCATTTTTTTCTATCAAATGTTGGTTTGAAAGTTGGCAATGTTCTAGAATCTCTTTCTGGAAAGACTTGTGGTTGGGTCAAGCCACCTTGAAGTCTGCCTTCCCTAGTCTTTTTAGCTTATCAGTGAATAAGGATAGCTCGCTAGTTGATTTTTTTTGTATCTAGAAGTAGAATTTTAGAGTGGTTAATTCTATCTAGTAGAGCCTTATTTGCATGGGAAGAAAATGAGTTACCAAACCTTATTAGCTGCTTGCCTTCTGTCATTTCCTTCTCTAACCATAAGGATAGCCTGACATGGAAAGCTCATCCGCCTGGTATATTATAAGTTCATTCTTTATACCAACGGTTTGAATCTTCTATTGGCTCTAAAATCCCATCTATAAAGCTAATTTAGAAAAAGGTATCTCCTCCGAAGGTTCAATTTTTAGGATGGTTGGCTTGGAATGGAAGAATAAAATTGGCGGACTACCTGCTTAAGCTTGGGATTAATATCAACCCTGATGAAAGTCTATGTCATTTTTGTAATAATCAATTGGAAACCACTGATCATGTCCTTCTCTTATATTCTAAAATATGGAAATATGGGTAAATTTCATTAGCTGGTGGGATATCCAATAGGTTTCACCTAGCTCCATTAAAGATATCTTTTCCTAGTAGATGGATTTCATATTTATAAAACTTCAAAAAATCATTTGGAATGTTATCCCTTTTACGATCATATGGTCAATTTGGAAAGCTAGAAATGACTGTATATTCAACAATATTAAACCTCGATGGAATTCCAGAAAAGATCATAAAAAGATAAGGGTGGCTTTTTGGATAAAATATGCAAAACAGAATGATTTCTCCATCAATGATCTGATCTTCCATCTTTAAGACGTTGTGAAGTGTTGCAAATGATTTTTGAGCTTCAAGGGCCTCATCTTAGTATGGGTAGAAGGTGGTGGAATTCTTTCCTCATCTCTCTATCCTGGCTAGTGCTCTCTCTCAGGTGGCCCTTTTAATCCCAGGTGATACTTCTCTATTTCAACTCTCTTGTCTTTAGGATGGATTTAGTTTAGATTTTGTGGATTCTTATTGTTGCTATAGGTTTTTGTTAATTCTTCTAAGCTCGCTCTCTCCAAATTCTGTTTTTAGCTTTATGTTTTCATTGGTGTTAGGCTTCCTAGCCTTAAGTCAACCTAGTTGGGATGAGTTTAGTTAGTTAAAGTTCTGTTTTCTCCTTTCTCACTCCTTGCTTTTGGTGTTTGTTTTGAGCTGTATTCCTTGTACTCTCTCCTTACATCAATAATATCTCTTCTTTTTTCGTTGATCAAGAATAAAAAAATAATGGTTCGGTGTTCACTGTACTAATCGATTTTAGAGTGATTGTTCTCTTGCAGTGTTAATGTAGGTTTATTTCCCATGTAAGATCAATGTCTCTTAGTCTTGAATGTGCTATTTATATTTCATAGTTATTATTAGAATTATTTAAGTTAACACTTGACCATAATACTGATAGAAATCCAATATTTACAGAACTATATTGAACACTTAATCAATCTACTTAAATTCAAGATTTCAGTCTAATTAGAGAAATTAATTGGGACTATCTGTGTTACTTTATGAAGTGCTTAATTAAATAAATAATTATAAATTTGAAGTGCCTCATTAAAATAGAAAACTTGTGGTCATTCTATGATTAAATTTGTTTGATAATGCCAAAAATGGCTACCACTTAAATTACAGAAATTGAATAATGTGTATAGATTAAGGATAGATTACCCAGCTGTAATTCCGGGAGAGATCATGCTTGTAATTCTGGGAGAGATCGAGCTTGTCGTTGATGTGTTTGTGGCGAAAGACATGAAGTCATGCCATAAAATTAAGCCAAACGAGAGCTCAATTTGATTTGGAGCGGGTATAAATTTTCAATGAGTATGACATCACAAGATCCTAGTCTCAACATTTTATTTTCTTTCAATTTCAATGATTCTAGCTTAAGCGATGTAATGCAATATGGAGCATAATTTAAAAAAAAAAAAAATGTAAAACCTCAAGACCCAAAAAGAAAAAGGAAAAGAAAAAAAGAGAACTAAAACCTGGCTGGGTCAAAGTATAACAAAATGTGAACGAAAATGACTATAAATTGGAGCTGCACACAATAATACAATAAATTGGCATGATAGTTGTAAGAACAAGTCATATAGACTTTTATAGTAATGCAAACACACAATGAAGGAGGAAGAGGAAGGCGCAGTTATGGATACAACTCTAATGAATTTAAAAAATTTTGTGAAGATATTGGCATGGAGAGATAATTGACCATTGGACACACTCTACAACAAAATGGAGTGGTCGAAAGAACAAATAGAACCATTATTGAGATGGAAAAGTTAATGCTGCGTAAGAAAGGGTTGCCTTTGTCTTTTTGGGGTGAAGTGGTATATACGGTGGTCTACTTAATGAATATATGTCCAACCAAAGCCTTGGAGAATAAAATTCCAATTGAATCTTGGAGTGGATGGAAGCCATCCATGAATCACTTGAAGGTATTTGGTCGCATTTGCTTTGCTTATGTTCCAAAAGAAGTGAGGCACAAACTTTATGAAGCTAGTAAAAAATGTATTTTTGTGGGTTATAGCAGAAAATCAAAGGGCTATAGACTCTTTAATTTGAAGAAGAATAAAACGATTATGTGTAGAGATGTTCTCTTTAATGACAAAGCCTCTTGGGATTGGAAAGAGAAGAAAGTTCAAGCCACTACTTTCAATGAAGAATTAGAGAATCAAGAAAATGAAGGCGAAGATGTTCTTTAAGCTCCACAAGAAATGTCTCCAGTTCCTACCTCACAATCAGCTCCAAATTTTTCATCAAGCTCAACTTCTTCATCTCCAAGTTCAACTTCAAGAAGAATGAGAAGCCTTAATGAAGTATATACAAGTTGCAATTTTTGTGTTCTTTGAAGATGCAATTAAAGAAGAGGCATGGAAAAAAGTCATGGAAGAAGAGATTTATGTGATTGAAAAGAACAAGACTTGGGAATTGGTGGAGAGGCTGATAGACAAAGAAGTAATTGGTGTGAAGTGGATTTTCTAAACAAAATTCAACTCAAATGGATCTATTCAAAAGAGCAAAGCAAGACTTGTGGCCAAAGGGTATTCTCAACAACCCAGAATTGACCGTAAAGAAACTTTTGTACCCATGGCTTGGCTTGACACAATTAGAACTCTTATTTCTTTGGCGGTTCAAAATGATTGGTTTTCGCATCAACTTGATGTAAAATTGTCTTTCTTAAATGGTGTTTTGAGTAAGGAAGTTTATGTAGAGCAACCACAAGGCTTTGTTGCAAAAGGTGAAGAAGAGAAGCTGTTCAAGTTGAAAAAGGCTTTGTGCAGCTTAAAACCAATGTTTTAAAAATAAGACTGGACTTGCCAGTTGGACTGAAAAAATTGGGAACCGGCCCGTAGTCCGGTCGGTGTAATGTATTAAAATCGTTCACAATGAAAAATCGCTTGTTTATATAAAAAACGCTTCGACCAGCAATTGAACCGCCGGTTTAAATGAATCGTTCTCGGTTCAAACAAACCACCCAGTGTAATTGAGCCATAAAGCCATGCTTTAATATTAAACATTTACAACTAATTAACTATTGCATTGAATGCAACAATAACAGTGAAGCATGAACTGTACAGAGATAGAGGTACTCCCAACTTTTATAGCTTTCACTTTCTAACGATTCCCACTATTTATTCTATGTGGGACAAAAACTATATCTAGAATGACTTTGATGGACTTGTGCTTTTATATGCACCCAGTATTTCAACTCCTTTTGTATACAAATGATCTGAGAACTTTTCAACTTTAACAAGAGACCACCAGGTTTAACCCCAATATAATTTAAATTGATAATTCCATTGAATATGGTTGGATTGGATAGTTGACAACTTAATAGGAGTATAATAAAATTTTAAAAAATAATTTTGTGACTTCTAAAATTGATTATCGATTATTATGAGTTGGGATTTTGCATACCTGATCTTTGAGTAATGCAATCTTTATATTTAAATCAGTTATTTTAAATCTTTTAGATCATATTTTTTATATTTGAATTATCATTTTAATACAATCTTTTTAATATTCCTATGATGTTTTGAACATTGTTGTGTTTTAGTAATCTACAAATTTTTAATTTTAATAAAATGATAATAAATTGTAAAGAACTTGTACTTTTTTATTTTCTTACTTTTGATAAATTTATATAAATTTAAAACTAATAATAAATATATTTATGACATCACGATTTGATTCCGGTTGACCCGATGGTTAAACCGGTGACCCGTTAGTCAGTTTTTTTTCCAGTTCACTGAATAGTCTGGGTCTTAGAACATTGCTTAAAACAAGCACCCTAGGCATGGTATAGTGGGATTGATGCTTGCTTAATCGAAAAAGGCTTTCAAAGAAGCAAAAGTGAGCCAACCTTGTACATTAAGACACAACGTAAAACCGGTATTCTTATTGTCTCTCTTTTTGTTGATGATTTGATATTTACCAGTAGTGATGGAAAGATGATTCATGATTTTAAAAATGAGATGATGATAAAATATGAAATGAGTGATTTGGGTTTGTTACATTATTTCTTGGGCATTGAGATTTATCAAAGATAAAAAGTATTTTTATTTGCCAAAAGAAGTATGCAAAAACTCTTGTTGAAAAATTTAAAATGAAGAATTGAAAGTCGGTTGCTACTCCATTGGTTGTGAATGAAAAGTTATTGAAGGAAGATGGAAGCAAAGAAGTTGATGCATCTCTTTATAAAAGCTTGGTTGGAAGCTTATTGTACTTGATGGCTACATGACCAGATATCATGTATGCTACAAGATTGTTGTCCCAGTTTATGTACAAGCCAAGTCAAACTCATTTTGGGGCTGCTAAAAGAGTGTTGAGATACATTCAACGTACTCTTGATTTTGGGGTTTTGTGTGAAAAGAATGTTGAAACAAAGTTACTTGGATATTGTTATAGTGATTGGGCCGGATGCATTGATGATATGAGAAGTACTTTCAGATATGTATTTTGTCTTGGTTCCAATATATTTTCATGGGATTCTAAAAAACAACAAATCGTGGCACAATCTTCTGTAGAGGCCGGGTATATTTCAGCATCATTAGCAACTTTTCAAGCAATATGGCTAGGGAGAATTTTTGAAGATGTTGGTGAGAAGCATGGAGAAGTTACTTCAACTTGGTGTGACAACAAATCCGCCATTACTATGACCAAGAATCCCATCCACCATAGCCACACATAGCAATCAAGCATCACTTCATTAGAAAGGTCGTGGAAAATGAAGAGATTCAACTCAGCTGTTCCAAGACTGAAGACCAAGTTGCGAATATCTTTATCAAAGTTCTTCCCAAAGAAAAGTTTCAATATTTGAGAGAAACTATGAGTGTCAAACAACAAGGCATTAAGGGGACTATTGAAATAAATAAGCATTGGTTTTTTCTGAAGCTTTGGTATTTACATATTGTTAGTTGGGTTAAGTTAATATATATTGGTATTTGTTTTGTATTTAATCAATATAGTCAATATAGATAAGTCTGAAAGTCTTGTACAAAAAATTACATAGACTTGATTGTGTTTCTCTTCTATTTATGTAATACAGCCCATTTCAAATAATAATAGAAAACAATTGAGTTTTTTATATAATACACAAGTTATTCTTCATATATCTCTAGTTGGTTGAGTCTACTTCCAACATCATTGACTGCTATGCAAATGAGTTAGCTGAAGCTTTTGATATGTTGTATCATTTAGATGTCTTAACTGTGAATATGTTAGTTTGGGATATGTTTTTGCTTGAGAATCAGATCTCTTTCAAGTTCACGAGGTGTTAATGGGCTTAAAGTCCAGAGAAGAAAAAGGGAAAGAAATGATCAATGCATTCGTAGTGTTGACATCTTCTGGGCTAATATTGACATTCCCAAATAAGCAAGAAATAATAGAGGCTAAAGATGAGAAGCAGAAGCCTTTTCATTTCCTCAATGCTTTACGGATAAGAAAATAGAACAAGGTGAAGACCACCACTACCATACTCTTAGATTTCGGACAGAGAAAGAAATTCTTTCAAGTCAACCAACCCCTTAATCTTACTCACACAAGTCTATGGGACAAATGGAGAAAGAAATCCAATATTAAGTTTGATTTGAAAAAATTATATCGCTCATTTCAATCAGCCACAGAGCTCAAAGCAAAGGGGATATTCGTAATGCCTACCAATACTGATTCTTTGCATCACGTCAAATTCAAATCTTACTAGTTTTATAGCCAACTTGAACTTCCTAATTGTATGATTAGTGTGCATACCAAAAGTCAATTTTTAAACTTTATAGCTTATGAAGTGTGTATAAAAGATCCCAATGAACTAAAGATTAGCTCTTACCTTACTCTCATGAAATCACTTATTGACGATGTGAAAGAGCTGCGCTCAAAAGGTATAGTATACGCGCTTGTCAGTGATGAAGAAGTGGCTAAAATATTCAAAGAGATCGACATTTATGATACAATGAACCTAACCACATATTGTAAGGTTAGAGACAACATTCAAATACACTATAACAGCAAGGTGAGGACTTGGATGGTCGAATTATATTTCAAATATTTTAGCAACCCATGGAAAAACATTGCTTTCTTCGGTCGAATTCTTCTTCTCCCCTCAAGTGTTCTTCAAACCTACTTCAGTTGGGAAGCTATACAAAGAAAGTAGCTTCAATTTTCAGCTTTCTCCGAAGAGCTCTATACTTCTTGACTTGTATGTTCTGTTCATTTTCTTCTATATATTTTTAAACTGAAGTGTGAAGATTTGTGTCCACGAGTGTATCTATAACTGCTTTGCCCCTCCCTCGACGTTTTTCTCATTGTGTGTGTGCATTACAATAAGAGTCTATACGACTGGTTCTTAACAACTATCATTCAAGTTATTGTATTATTGTATGCAACTCATTTACACTTATTTTTGTTCATATTTGGTTATACTTTGACGCCAACTAGGTTTTAGTTCTCTTTTTCCCTTTTGTTTGGTCTCGAGGTTTTAGTTCTTCTGAGAGCGATTCAATGCATGATACATTATAAGATAAATTACATTGACAATTCTTGAAGTTTTTGAAATTATACTAACTTTTTCTACTTTACCTGACAATATACAAATATTTCCCTCCGGTTAATTTTTTCTTCAAAATGATAAAACTACTCATTTCATATTTTTTTTTTCAATTTTTAAAATTTGACCAATATTTTTTTTTTCATTTTCCAAATAAATATTGATAAAAACTTTTATTTTAAAATAAAATAAAAAATATATTTTAAAAAAAGTTTTTAAAAAAAGGTCAAAATTGAAAAATAAATAAATAAATATAGGAGAGTTTTATCATTTGAAAAAAAAATTTAACTGGTGGTGAATATCTGTATATTGTCAAGTAGTATTGTCAAAAATCTGTATTTTAGTATAATTGTCAAAAATCTCATAAGAAGTCAATGTAATTTACCCTACATTATGTTGAACTTTGTCTAATAACTAGCAATCACTAATATTATGTTAAGTTTGAAATTTTTCATAATAAAACTAATTTTGATTATTACATAACTAATTATTTTCTAATTGAGTAATATCTACATAATTTGATATATAATCATGTTTGGTTATTTTTTTTTTATACAAAGGATGAGGAAATCGAATCTATGCCAATTGCGTGGAAAGTATGCTCTTGTAAAACTCGCATAGAATCTCAGTTTTAGCATTTGGTTATTACACATATATCTACAAAGTAATCTCCTTTCAAATTTTAAATTTTATTTATAAGCATAAATTTATTTTAAATAAATTATGAGTAAGTTTGTTTCTTAAAATGAGTAAGTAAACTAAACTTTAAAAAGCCCAAATAGCAATCATGTATGAAAGAAATCTAGATGGGGCAACTTTATAGATATTTATATACTTGGGGCAAATACTAAAAAATTTAAAAACTTTCATAATACATAAAATTTTGGGTCTTCTGGTTAAATAGGGCCTAAAACGATTGATTTATTTGCTTTATGAATGAGCTGTTCTTAAAAAACATGCAATGAATAATTTTATTTTAATTATAATATATATATGTTAATACATGTAATATATTACAAAAATGTGAATATAAAAAAAAAGTACTATATATTAAAAAAAAACCAATATAGAAAAACAAATAAACATAGAATAAATTTTTTTGTGTAAAAACTTAATCAATAATTTTGCATATCAAAAAGTAAGGAAAATATAGTTTGCATAATTTTTTTTATATTAATATATATTGGGTTATGAAAAAAAAATTGAAATTATCACTTTAAACTTCAAATTCTCTCAAGCCTGTTAATCTCTGTACTCTTTTAGCAGGAGAATTATGCTGGTCTAAATGCTAGGATCCATGACTCACCTACATAAGTTGAAATTCTTCCACAAAAAAAAAAAAAAGAAAAATTAAAAAGAAGAAAAAGAATAGAAAAGAAGGTTAGTCTTTGGGTGTGAGTGACTGTAACCTCTTGAATAGATTAAGTTCATAAATTAATCATGGTAAACCGAGGATGGTTCATAAGTTCTAATCTACTGAAACAATAGTGATTTTTTCTCTCTCTGCTTCGCAGTTCCTTCACAGGCAACGTGGTGAGCTTGATAACTTTATTTCTTTTCTTTGATTCGTCTATTCACAAGCTTTTAACAACTCTTATTCTATTCTATGTCTGAAACAAGATTTTAACGTCAGGGGAATAAAGAAATTCTTTATCCAATTTTTCACTGTATCCAAATCCCACAAACTAGTTACTAATTGGGTCCATCAAAGTATAGTTTGCATGGAACACTTGAATTATCTAGTTTAAACTGTGATCAATACCTTCAGGAGGTAAAAGGAGATTGTTTCTATGAAGGCAAATATAGTAATCACAGATGTTGAAGCAAACAGAGAGATTTCAGAAGCCCCTCAAAAATAGTCAATCTGAGAGTCGCCGAATACACAGAGTTCCATCAGTATTACTAAGGGACAAAGAGAACGAACAATACTACTAAACTCAGGTGGTCTCGTTTTGTCCTTATGACCACGGTGAAGAGAAACTCAAGTTTGTGGAGGACTTCAAGCCTAAGGTCATGCAGTGGATTGTTTCAAAGAGTGGGAAGCCGAAAGATGACTTCTACCGCAAGGTCATGGAGATGATCAAAGATGCTAGAAGCCGCTACGTAGAAGGTTCAACGGTTGCATACAATGATGATAAATTTTCCGAAATGATGCTACTTGATGGTTGTTTCATTTTATGCATCATTATTGACTGCTGTCCAAATGATCAATTGCCCAAAGCTAATGATATGTTGATTCATCTTGATGTCTTAACTGTGAGTATCATAAATGCGGATATGTTTTTGCTTGAGAATCAGATCCCTTTTCATGTTATCAAGGTGTTAATGGACTTAATGTTGGGAGAAAACATAAGGAAAGGATTGATCAACGCATTCATAGAGTGGAAATCTTCTGGGACAATACCGAAAAAACAAGAGGTTAAAGATGAGAAGCAGCCGACTGTTCATCTCCTCGACGCTTTACGGACAAGAAAACTCTGGAAACATGAAGTCCACCGTACTCGCAGAGTTCCTTTACCGAAACCCGATGTGAAAGAATTGTATCACTCATTTCGTTCAGTCACAGAGCTCAAAGCAAAGGGGATAAGGGTTAAGCCTACCGATACTGAGTATTTTCATGACATTAAATTCATATCTTACTGGTTTTATGGCCAACTCTATCTTCCTTTTTTCACTATTGGTCCAGTTACCTAAAGTGTACTTTTAAATTATATAGCTTACGAAGTGTGTCTACGCGATTTCGTGATGATCTCGCACGTTGCTCTCATGAAATCACTCATTGATCATCCCAACGATGTGAAAGAGCTGCGGTCTAAACGTATACTCTTCATGCTTGGCAGTGAGGAAGAAGTGGTAAAAATATTCAAAGATATCAACATTTATGATGCAACAAACCTGACCAGGTACGTAGAGGTTAAAGATAGCATTCAAAAGAACTACAATAGCAAGCCCAGGACTTGGACGGCTGAATTATATTCCACATATTTTAGCAGCCCATGGAGAACAATTGCTCTCCTCGGCGGAATTTTTCTTCTTGGCTCGACTGTTCTTCAGACCTACTATAGTTGGAGAGGTATACCAAAGAAATAGAAGTAGCTTCTATTTTCAGCTTTCTTAGAAGAAGGTTCCATTATACTTCTTGACTTTCTTATATATATGCTCCCTTCATTTTCTTCTGTTTTTTTACCCAAGTGCGAAGATTTGTGTCCATATATGTGTCTATCCAGTACAACTTCTTACTCTTCCTCCTTCATTGTGTGTACTGTTTGTATTACAATAAGAGTCTATATGACTTGTTGTTATTGAAAACTCTAGAACGATTCATAATGCGGAATGATTAATTGAAATGAATCGTAAAACCGAAATATACAATCAAATTATACCTCCGGCCATTGATGCTATTATCTGTTTCTCACTGTTTTTCCTCCTCTTTTGGCACTTCCAGACTCTACCAAACTCTCTTTGATGGTGTAAGACTGAAGGAAAATGAGTTCGGCAAGTTTGGGGACCAAATGGTGATATTTATAGCCAAAGCTTCCATCAAGCTTTGGTAAAGCGTGTCCCACATTCTCATATCATGATAGAGGCAGTTCAATCCCACGTTCTCAAATCATGGAGGCAGTTCATTTCAAACGTGGAGTGAAGTGGAGTGTATCACATTTGAGAAAAACGGCTAACATTATCCCACTTGATCCACACTTCACATCTTAAACCCATCGAGAATCTGTATTAAGTAATAATTAAGTACACGAATTATGGTGATAAGTCCTCTTATAATAAGTATTATCTTCCATGTATTACCATGTATTTATTTCTTAAAAATTTATGTGGCAACAATTTCTGAATGAATAAACCTTATGTTTATTCTTGGTCCAACACATATAAATTTTTCTCAAATTAGATTAAGGTGCACATGAATATAAGAAAAATTATATTAAGTAAGAGTTTCAATAAGAAAACATAGTTCGTACAATGAATGAACTACATAATGGAATTAAGTCCCATTGACATTACATGATCCTTGAATTTAGATGGTGGCATACCTTTAGTCAAAGGATCAGCAATCATCAATTCGGTGTTGACGTGTTTAATGACCACTTTTCCTTCATTAACACGTTCCCTTATGGCTAACTACTTAATGTCGATATGCTTACTTCGACTACCACTTTTGTTATTCTTAGCCATAAAAATAGCAGTTGAATTGTCACAAAATATCCTCAATGGCCTATGAATAGAATCCATGGTTCTAAGCCCCGAAATGAAACTCCTAAGCCATACACCATTCGATGTAACCTCAAAACAAGCCACGAACTCAACTTCCATAGTGGAAGTAGCAGTCAAGGACTGTTTGGCACTCCTCCATGAAATAGCTCCACCAGCCATCATAAAGATGTAACCTGATGTTGATTTACGTGAATCCACACAACCAGCAAAGTCTGAATCGGAATAACCAACTACTTCCAAACTGTCAGTCCGTCTGTAGGTAAGCATGTAGTCCTTGGTGCCTTGAAGGTACCACATCACTTTCTTTGCAGCTCTTCAGTGGTCTAAACCTGGATTACTCCAATATCGTTCCAACATACCCACAACAAAAGCTATGTCAGGTTTGGTGCAAACCTGAGCATACATCAGGCTTCCAACAGCTGAGGCATATGGGATGTTCTGCATTTGTTCCCTTTCCAAGTCATTCTTTGGGCATTGGTTCAAATTAAACCTATCACCCTTCACAATGGGAGCTACACTTGGTGAACAATCCTTCATACGATATCTCTCTAAGACTTTATTGATATAGGTTTCCTGAGACAGACCTAAGATGCCTTTGCATCTGTCTCTATGGATCTTAATGCCAATGACATAAGATGCCTCACCCATATCCTTCATATCAAAATTCTTAGAGAGGAATTGTTTCACCTCATGCAACAACCCCTTATCATTAGTTGCAAGTAGAATATCATCCACATATAAAACAAGAAAACATATCTTACTCCCCCTGACCTTCTGGTATATACACTGATCCATGATGTTTTCAACAAATCCAAATGAAGAAATAACATCATGAAACTTGTAATACCATTGGCGGGACACTTGTTTTAAACCATATATGGATTTATTAAGCTTGCAAACCAAGTGCTCACCATCATTAGAGGGGAATCCTTCAGGTTGTTTCATGTAAACCTCCTTCTCTAAATCACCATTGAGAAAAGCCATTTTCACATCCATTTGGTGCAACTCCATGTCAAAACGTGCTACCAATGCCAAAACAATCCTTAAGGAATCTTTCTTAGATACAAGAGAGAATGTCTCCTTGTAATCGATTCTTTCATTTTGAGTGAATCCCTTAGCAACAAGTCTAGCTTTGTATCTCTCAATGTTGCCCAATGAGTCCCTTTTGGTCTTAAAGACCCATTTATTGCCAATGGCTTTGGCTCCATTAGGCAACTCTACAAGGCTCTAGACATTGTTGTCCTTCATAGAATTCATTTCCTATATCATGGCATTGTACCAATATTCAGACTCTTTGCAATTAATGGCTTGTGAAAAAGATTCGGGACAATCTTCAGTTTCTATATCATAGTCAGTTTCTTGTAGACACGCTACATAGTCACTAGGAATAGCTGACTTCTTTGTTCTAGTAGATCTTTTTAATGCTGCACCAACATCTTCTTGGGAAAGATGTGGTTCAACTGGTTGTTCAGGAATTGGTAATTCTTGAACTCCCTAACCTACTTAAATGTTGTCAGTCGCTTGTGGAACTTCAATAATTGGTTGTCCAACACCAATTTGTACTGAAGGAGTGTTATGAACAACAATCAATCTATTACTTGAAGTGGAAGGTTGATTACCTGAATGATCATTTTTAGAAATTGTGTTCCTTGAATGATCCCTCCCACTGATCAAGTCATTCTTAAGAAATTTGGCATTCCTTGATTCCACAATCCTAGTGGTATGAGATGGACAATAAAATCTGTAACCTTTGGACCTTTCAACATATCCAATGAAATAACCACTAATGGTCCTCGGATCCAGTTTCTTCTCTTGTGGATTATAAATCCTCACTTTAGACAGGCATCCCCAAACACGTACATGCCTTAAACTCGGTTTCCAACCTTTAAATAACTCAAATGGTGTTTTAGGAACAGCTTTGGTTGGGACTTGGTTTAAGATGTACACAGCCGTCTTTAGTGCCTCAGTCCACAAATACTTAGGAAGATTGGAGCTACTCTGCATGCTCCGCACCATGTCCAATAATGTTCAGTTTCTTCTTTCAGCTACACCATTTTGGTCCAGTGAACCAGGCATGGTGTATTGAGGAACAATCCCTTTTTTTTTGAAGAAACCTCACAAAGGGACCATGTGCTTGTCCATCTTCTGTATATCTACCATAGTACTCTCCACCTCTGTCTGACCTCACGATCTTAATTTGCTTACCGCATTGTTTCTCTACTTCAGCCTTGAAAACTTTAAAGGCATCTAATGCTTCGTTCTTATTATGAAGCAAGTAGAGATACATGTATCGTGAATAGTCATAATGAATGAGATGAAGTATCTCTGACCATATGTGTCCATGTCTGTATGTATGATTTCTAATATGTGAGAACTCCTTGTGGCACCTTTCATAGACTTGTTGGTTTGCTTTCCCTTTATGCAGTCCACACAAGTTTCAAAATCAGTAAAGTCAAGAGTACTAAGTACCCCCATCATTTACTAATCTTTTAATACACTCAATGGAGATATGACCTAATCTCTGGTGCCATAATGTACGTAGCAAAATCCTCATTTACAACACATCTTTTTATATCGGTGTGAACATGCATAGCATTATAAATGGCATCATTTTACAAATTAATACAAAAAAGACCATCACACAATGTACCAACTCCAATAATTTCAGATTCATAAATTAAACTAAAAGATGTATCTGAAAATTTAAAAGAGTATCCCAGTGGTACAAGTTTAGAAACTGAAATTAAATTCCTAGAAAAAACTAGGAATATAAAAGGTCTTTTCTAAAATTAATACAAAGCCACTACTTAAAATCAAATTGCATATTCCAACAGCATCCACATGTGAACACATCTTGTTTCCCGAATAGATGCGTTGTTCACTTCCCACCGGCTTCTTTAGGTTTCGTATACCCTGCAAAGAATTTGAAAAATGGATTGTAGAACTAGAATCAATCCACCAAGTGTTGTAAACAACATCAACCATATTGGATTCATAACAAACTAAAGATAGTTGATTACCTTTCTTCTCTAGCCATTTCTGGAATTTGGGACAATCCTTTTTAACATGTCCCTTCTTTTTACAGAAGAAACACATCGGATCTTTCTTTATGCCAGCTTGTGGAGCCAACTTCTCTTTCCCTTTTTCTTTCCCTTTCTTATTAGCTTGAGCTTTATTCTTTCCATGCGTAGCCAGTATTGTACTCTCTCCCGTCTCCAGAATCAATCTCCCTTCCTCTTGAATACACATGGTCATAAGTTCATTAATAAACCATTTATCCTTATGTGTGTTGTAGGAGATCTTGAAAGGACTGTATTGAGGTGGGAGAGTATTCAGAATATAGTGCATGAGAACAGAATCTAAAATATCAACCTCCAGTTTCTTAAGTTAAGTTGCAGTGTCCCTCATCTGCATGATGTGCTCACGCACACCTCTTATAGTGTTGAGCCTTGTGGAACAAAACTTCATAATTAGGGTGCTAGCAAGCGCCTTATCTGAAGTGATGAATTGTTCATCAATGGCCTTGAGTAAATCACGGACTTTGGTATGCTGATCGACTGAACCACGAATACCAGCAGAGATTTTGGTCTTTATGAACATAACACTGAGTCGATTGGATCGCTCCCAATGTTCATAAAGAGTAATCTCAGCTTTAGTACTGGTATTGGTAACTGCAGGTGGTTCATCTTTCCTTATAGCATAATCAATGTCCATCCACCCTAAATGAAGTAAGACCCTCTCTTTCCACATTTTAAAATTATCACCCTTAAGTTCGGGAATATCACAACCGACATCAGAAAATTTAACAGGTTGGCTAGCTGCATAAATTAAACATACATGCTTAAATTAAAATGAGGCATAAATGAAGTTCATGATCTACAAATGTGAATCATGCTTAAAAATGGAATCTAATGACATAAAAATTGCCTGTAAGCTAAATTTTTAATTCAAGTAGATTCAATTATTCTTTATGATAGAATTTATCAAATTATTTCCTCAATAATCATGTATAAGGCCTATTTTACCGCAGCAAGAAGTAGCACTACTAAGTAAGTTCCTAGGAAAGATTTTTCTTTCCTAGACAGAACTTCAAGATTCCCAGGAAAGATTGGAGGGGTCACAATGGTCCCACTTAAAATCCAGTCTCTTAGACAGAACCTCCTTAGATGTACACATTCATACTCCCACAGCAAATAGTCCATTAATGATTATAATTTGATATATATTCTTTCTAATATTAAACTTTATGATAAAATTATCAAATTATTAAATTAATTCATAATTCCTATGGGTAAGTTATGAATAATTTGATATTTTATCCTAATTAATCATATAATAAAAACTCTTGTGGGATAAAATTTATTTTACTAAGTATGATTAATTACAATTAATGTTTAAATATTATTGATGTGATCCTAATCAATCATAATATATGATTTTTATTTAATTAAAGATGCTGTGGCTATTCTCTAATTAACCAAAAATCATATTGATCACTAGACATTATACCTTTTAAACATAAGGATTAACAAAATGTGAGAATAATTATAAATTGCATAATTTTAACTAAAATTAACATGTTATTATTATGCATATAATATTCTCACAATTTAAGCATAAACATTGCATAATTAAAACTATAATATTATGCATAACATTTAATTTCGTGCCTTTAACTATATATATATATATATTCATCCAAATATTGCATGTATTAATTTAGAGCATAAATAATCAACTCATACAAACTAAATATGAGCATAATTATTAAATTTGCACAACAATCATCTAAATTGCACACAATTAAATCAAATAATAACTATATGCAAAAATGAGCAAAAATTTATCAGGTTCATGTCACTACCCAGACCAAATTTTTTTATTTCTCTGTTATTTTTCATTTCCTTTTCATTTGTAAGCCAATCATTGGATAACTTCTCCTTTCCAACCAAACGCCCCCCAAACTCAAATTTAAAATTTTTCTCATAAAGTAACAGTGTTGGGTAGCCATCTAAATGGGTGAGTCGGGTCCGACCCAACCCGGTTTGGTCCAAATAAAATCACAAAAACTCAGCCGCACAGTAGGTTTCCAGCACCTGGCTGGTCACCTCTTTCGTCAACGGCGACTCGCCGATGACGAATTTTCTCGCGGTTTCCACTGGGTCCGAACCTATATGTGATGGGCAACTCAAATCTACCCTCGGCTTTCCGATCGGAGGGCCGGATCTTCGGCCAAAAAAATTTCAGAAATCTCCGGCCAAAAAAAAAAAAAAACAGAGACAAACAGAGCATCTGATAAAACACCAAGGTAGAGATGTAAACCATGCTCTGATACCAAATGAAAGCTCTAGAACGATAAATGAATCGTAAAACCGAAATATACAATCAAATCATACCTCCGGCCATTGATGCTATTATCTGTTTCTCACTATTTTTCTTCCTCTTTTGGCACTTCTAGACTCTACCAACTCTCTTTGATGGTGTAAGACTGAAAGGAAATGAGTTCGGCAAGTTTGGGGACCAAACGGTGATATTTATAGCCAAAGCTTCCATCAAGCTTTGGCAACGCGTGTCCCACGTTCTCAGATCATGATAGAGGCAGTTCAATCCCACATTCTCAGATCATGGAGGCAGTTCATTTCAAACGTGGAGTGAAGTGGAGTGGATCACATCTGAGAAAAACGGCTAACAGTTATAACTATCATCCAAGTTACTATAATATTATATTTATATATATTTATTTATTTATTGTGTGTAACACCAATCTGAGTTATTGTATTATTGTGTGAAGCTCCAATTTATAGTCATTTTCGTTCATATCGTGTTATACATATATTGAAAGAAATTACATTAATTGAGACTAAGACCTTTTGATGCTGTACTCATGGCAAATGTAATTTTTTTATCAACAAAAAAGAAATATTATGAATGAAAAGAGGATACAAGACATACAACTCAAAACATTAATAAGAAAAGGCAAATGCAAAAAAAAATCTAAACTTTCAAACTTCATTCTAACTGGGTTGACACCAGACCAGGAGACAATCCTACGCCAGCACCACACCCACCCAAACACATAGAGGAAAAGCCAAAACTTCCAAAAGCTAAGCCTTCTAGAGAATTTCCCCCAAGGCCAAAAACCTTGACTCAGCTTCTAGCGGACTGAGAAGAAAACAAGCAATCCAATTACAACAACTCAGGATTAAGGAGACCTGCATGAACTTAAAATTGCAGAAAAAATGGCATATCAACAAGATTAAATACGTCTGCTATCAATGACACATTGATGATGATAAACCAAATCATCCGAAGAGAAGGTAGAGGGTTTCGCCCTATATGTAACCCAAAGGGAAATTCTAAATTTGATCAGATCCCTTAGCATAAACCATTGTAATGGAGCATTGTTGAAGATCCTGTCATTCCTGAATTTCAAACTGACCACAAAATCACAAATGAAATAGCATCCCAAATAACTTTGTGGATACTTTTGAATCAATAACCCTGCCACCAATCAAGAGTATATTTTATCGAGCTCGGAGTTACCCATTGAATATCCCACCAACTAATGCAATCTACCCAAATCTTCCATACTTACAAGACATAGAAGAAGAAAATGGCAGTGGATTCTCCCTCCAAAACACAAAAATGACAGGCAATCATCAACATCCCTAAGCAGCCCAATTTTATGGAGATACTTTGCTGATTTTACACGATTATGCCAAGCTAACTAGCCAAGAAATTTAACCTTTGGAGGAGTAACATTAAACCAAATAAGGTTCATAATTTATAATTTAGGGCCAAGAGAGGATTCAAACCTTTTGTATAAAGAGTTGACTGCATAAAATTTGGAAGAGTGAGCTTTCCAAAGCAACAAATCCCGTCTTCCTTCTAAGATAGAAGACGCATTCAGCAAGAGAGAATGTAATCTATGAAGATCCTTAGTCTTCAAGAGAAATAACTGTCTACGAAATAAAGAAATCCAGCCATCCTGCTCAACTCTGAGAACAGAGAAATCCATTGGGTTTCCATCCTGCTCAACTTTGAGAACAGAGAATTCCATTAGGTTCCCATCCTTGAGATTTTACAGACTGAAAAGCCGAGGAAATAGAGACTTTAATGATTCATTTCCAAACCAGATGTCGTCCCAAAATGATATACGCAAGCCATTACCTACAGAAATAA
Organism: Nyssa sinensis; assembly: GCA_008638375.1. Lineage (NCBI taxonomy): Eukaryota > Viridiplantae > Streptophyta > Magnoliopsida > Cornales > Nyssaceae > Nyssa > Nyssa sinensis. Next base: position 30,894 of record VIRR01000493.1, on the reverse strand, counting down.
CCAAGTTAGACTTGAAGACGTTGAATAATTCAGGGCTACGATTTTCAACTCGGGTAATATCCAGCCAAAGACTTGTAAATTTAGAAGAAGAGACCGCGTTTGGGAGCCAATCCCTAACCGAATAGGAATATTTGCCAACCAAAAGCTTTTTCCAGAATGAATTATTTTCAGAGCTGAACCTCCACCACCATTTGAGGAGAAGACAATTATTCATAACTTTAAGTTTCCTAATCCCCAACCTACCGGAGCACTTGCTCATAGTACATTTTTCCCAACTCATCATATGGATTTTCCTTTTAGTTTCAGAACTGCCCCATAAGAAATCTGCTTGAATCCTTTCAAGTTGAGAAGCTACTGATAACAAAATTTACTCATGGCAAAATGTATACCCGCTCCAAACCAAATCGAGCTCTCGTTCGACTTAATTTTGTGACTGATAAAGCAGATCCTCCACGTTTGCAAGATAATAAAAAATTGCATGGATAAAGTCAAACCTCCATGTTTACAAAATAACCGCATGATTTGGCCCGATTACTATAATTCAAGTTTTACATGGACAGTCTTGGGCAATGACACCTTTTGCATTTCTCCTTTTAATGCAATTTGCACGTATCTCTTCTACATTTGTTTACATCAATAAATTTTATTTTATTGATAAAAAAATATGGATAAAATCAAGAACCCATGTTACTATATAATACAAGACAAAGCATTTATTCTGACTCCAGATGAGGTTGGAAATAATTTATTTAGCGTCGAAAATATATATTACCGACAAATAATAGACGTCGCACACAACGGTTGGTAGTAAAATGGTCAAAAAAATATTACTGACGAAAATCTCGTGGCGTCAGAAATATTCACATATTGCCGACGCATTTAGGCGTCAGTCAAACATTATTTCTGATGCAACTAATGGTGGGTAAAAAACTATTTCCAACCGTATAAACAGTCAGTAAAACATTATTTCCGATGAAAAAAGTGGTGGCCAAAAAATTGTTTCCGACCATATAAATAGTCGTTAAAACATTATTTCTGATGAAAAAAGTTGTTGGTAAAAATTATTTTCGACCATATAAACAGTCGGTAAAACATTATTTCCGACTATAAAGAGAGTCCGTAAAACATTACTTTCGACTATATGATAAGTCGGTTTAAATATTATTTCCGACTATATAAACTATCGGTATAAATTGTACATTTTTTCAAAAATAATTTATTATTTTCGACTCATTAGTTTTATTATTTCCGACACAGATTTTTTGTCTGACATAAAGTTAAATATTTGAAAAAAATCATTGCTGTAAAAATCATCCACGCACCTAAAAAATACATAAATTTCAATTCATGGCAAAAATTCTCCATATATATTCATGCTCTTTAACTTATAAGGATTAAGGATAGAATACATAACCCATAATCTGACTTATATATATTGTGCATTCAACTTCAACTGGACTAAAAGACATACTAACCAAAACTAACCAACAACACAATTGAACAAACTAACCAAAACTAAAGGAATATCCTTGTCTAGGATACTTTTTTCTTTTTTGCAACACCAAATACATAACCTATAATTAGACTTGACGTTACCTGTATGTGTTCCCATGATCTTACTATGCAAACATTGTAAGAAATTCATCCATACGTTTCTGTCTCTCTTCCATTGTAGCCTCCATTTGTCTATGGCACTCCTCCATGCAATTCATCCATACTTTTTCTTGCACTTGTGGTTGCAGTTGTTCTTGTAATTCAGCTTTCATTGTCTCCCTAATTTGTTCAATTTTCTCCTCCAAAGCCTCGTTGCGTCGTTGCTCGGCTTCATACAATTGACGAAGCCCATTTATTTGAACACCCCGACTGGATGAAGATGAAGGAGGAGCCAGCTTCCAATAGCCAAGGCCTTTCACATATCCCAACCTCGTTCCCAACACTTGCTTACATATTTCCTCATCACTCAATGCCTCAGTACCCTCTATGGGTGGCTGTGATTGGAGGTTAATCATATGATCCTGCAATAATTATAAATGAGACAAGTTATTATAATTAATGAATATAAAATTACAATTAAAAATATGTACATAGAAATGTTGGGACTGGGACATGACCCAACCCTTGCCCTCTTTAAAATGCGTCATCCTCCGTAGTTCAATTTGGCCAACGGTCTGCTCTGTCAAGGCATCACACTATATAATATATATACTGATATTAGTCCTCATTGAAACTTAACCAGTGGTCTACTCAAGGATAAGGTAAAACAAAAGTAAGAAAAATGATATTATACCGTCTTATGGAGGTATTGCACAAATGGTTTTGACCCACCACAATGATTTACTTGAAGTTTTGCCTAGTTTGCAGCATTTTTCTTACTTATTTCCTGTAAATAAAAAATCATTATTACAAAATAACATAGATTTGGAGTTTTGATATAACAAATTAAGGGTCATTGATATAACATTTTTGGAATAAACAATAATGTAATGCCACGACCCGAAACCCACCCTATGCGGATCTCGTATTGTGGGGCTGACCCAATGGCCGTCCCTACTTTTTCCATTCTTATACCAATGATAACAGTAAATAATATGACCATGACATTAAAGTGCGGAAGCTTTATTACAATTATTGTTGAAAGACTAAACTTCAAACTAACAATAAACTGATCCTAAACCACTCTTAGGTGGTGAGTACATGGGAGAGACTTCATTCATTATTATTATGCTCCTCAGCTATCTTTTTAATCTCCTGATCTCCTACTGTGGTTCTGTAACATTCTCACCTGAAAAAAATTTAGTAAGGGGTGAGCTACAAACTCAGTACGTAAAAGCCTATCCCCAAAACGGGTGGGGATGACATAAATGAATACAAGTCAAGGTAACATGATAGCCAGTCATGATAACGATTCCAGTCAACTGTAAAATGCCACAATGGCCAATGAGTGACAAGGTATAATAACAATCAAGAGTAACCAATGAATGACAACGTACAATAACTGTCAAGAGTAACAGTGTAGCATGAATATAGAATAAGCTCGATGAACACAATCAACATAAATACTGCCACAATGAAACGGTCACAATCAATCCAATAAATCAAAACCAATCAACATAGAACTATATCAATTAACATGGATGATGCCTTTACTCTGTTCAGGGTTTGGCAGACCCTCGGTCATTTGGGGCCGGCATACCCCCCATTAACATAAATGCATATAAAATGCCCATTATCCTTAATGCGTAAAAACGTCATAATTGCCATATGTCCTTTTTAACCCGTAGGTCCCATAATTTGACCCGTAGGTCCCAGTCAATCAGATAGCATCAGATAGGTAATGTGACTGAGCACAAAACCCGGCACTTAACGTAAATTAAGATTATATAGTATTCCATATGGACGTACAATACATGGAACATCATAACATAACATACAGTAAATGGATATCAATGAAATGAATCAATCATGCAACATCAACCAATAGGCATCCACCAGGTAGAGCAATACCCATGGTGGGAAACAATGACAGTGAGTACATATAAGAGTACAAGATTGGCAGTAATAGAAAGAACGTGGCTTGGAAACCACATATCAAAGATAGGAATCCACTTACCTCATCAACGTCTTAATATCCCGTGACTTTCTCCTTTCCTTGTGACTTGCCTATAAATCAATAAACACGTTTCAGCTTTCATAACATTTACCGAATTTATGCCTCGTTACTCTAAATACCTCCCTTACTAATTTATGTTTTACGATTTCCATTTTAAACTTAATTTACCCGAGGGCAAAATGGTCATTTACGTGTCTCTACTTTTTGGGTTCTGTTTTCATAATTTGGACTTCACCGTTGAGTCCAGTAGGTTTGAATTAATAAAAATTCACTATTTACTTAACTAAATCGGAGTCCGTTTGACTCACCTTCGACGTAGGGGTATTTTGGTCATTTTGACATTCTACGGGTATTTTATTTTTTCGGGACTCCGTCTCGTAAAACGGACCTCACTATTAAATTCAGAGGGTCCAAAATAGTAAGTTTTCATTATTCGTTCTACTAATTTACGCGTCGAAATTAAACTAAAAATTTATTAATTTAAACCACTTATTTAAATTAATTAATCTAGCTAATACATATAATATTTGAGCCCAAACAGACCACATGTGCCTTGGTGGCACAGTGGCTAAGCTTCTCACCCTTTCCCCTTTGGTCACAGATTTAATTCACTGCCAATACCAATTTTTCCATTTCCTGTTAATAATATTTTTCATTGTTTTTCATTTCCAGATAAAGTTTAAGCCAACCATTGGATAGCTTCTCCTTTTCAACCAAACACCCTCCAAACTCAAGTTTAAAAATATATCCATAAAATATCAGTATTGGACAGCCATCTGAATGGGTGGGTCGAGTCGGACCCGACCCGGTTTGACCCACAATAAATCACAAAACCCCAGCCGCAATGCATGCTCTGTTTTTTTTTTTCCTTTCCTGTAAGTTCCATTTTCCCTCTTGTTTCTAGATCGTTTTTTTTTTTTATTCAAATTGCAATATAAACCCAATTACATGCTTAATAAGATCTTAACAGAAATTTATCATTCATACTTTCTAAAATAATTTCAGAACAGAAAGCTAATGTTCTTACCCGTTTTTTTTTTTTTTTTTTTTGTTTTTTCCAGCTTGTTTCGCACTAGTATCCACCCAGCAACATTTTCCTCCCAGACTGCTTGGGTTCATGCCCACAAGCAACGATTCAACCCTTTTTGCTTTCCATGTTCTCATTTATTTTGGAAATTCCTCCATTGATAATTATCTTTAAGTAATCTTTTGGCTGTATGAGAATTAGCATCTTCATTCTCAGTATGGAGCTAGAGCTCAATGAACTCCCAAAAAAAAGTTATCATCTTCTGTCCAGGGGTCGACTTACCCTTCTTCCACCCCTACTGCCACTACCTCTCTCTCTCTCCTTGCTGCCGGAGCACTGCTGCCACTGGTCTTGAAGCCATTCCAAAACATTGAACCCGTACAACAAATCTCGATAACAAGGACGGCAAAAATCTGTATACGTGATCACTCGACGTTCCCCTCTTCTGGGTCTGTAATAGCCACTCCATCAGCTGTAATTGAATAATCGTAGAAGCTCAAATCTGTCTGGAACGATATCGAGTCGTCGACGATTTGGGTTAGATGAGGCGGCATTGATTTGCGACCGATAACCCGAAAGAGAGTTTGGATTGCGAGTGTGTCAAATCCATAGAAAATTGACACGATCCAACACAAAAACACCAACCTAGAAGACAAATTCATGGCTGAGAACAACAATAGCAGCAACAACAAAAACAGCTACAACAACAACGTCTACGACAGTTCAGTAGCAATATCAGTACGTCGAACGGCCAGAGCTTGAATACGTGGCCAACGCTTCCATGAAATTTTCGTAGACCCTCTCCCGTTCAGCTTCTCTCTCTAGTCTCTTCCTTTTCTTTCCTTCTCCCCCTCTCTCTCCCTTTCACCCGTAACCCCCTCCCCCTTCAGCGCCCAACTCTCCCTCTCACTCTCGTAACTACCCCCCTTTAGCGCCCACTTCTCCTTTCTCTTCCTTTTCCCATCCGTCACGCCCCTTATCTCTTTATCGTTTTTTTTTTTTTTTCTTCTTGACTTTTCATTTCAACCCAACGCATGGGTTCCCTGCGCCCCTTCACTTTCCTTTGTTTTTTTTTTTTTTTTTTCATTTCAGTTTCTTTTTTTTTTTTTTAATTTTTTTTTTATGCACGGCTGCTTTACCCATTTCACTTTTATACGTTTCTACGTATATATATATACACACACACACACACACACTTATATATATATGTATTTCAAATTCCAAATTTTTTTTTGTTCCTTTCCAATTTTATTTTATTGTTATTTTAGTTTTATTTTATTTCCTTTTTAAATTTTTTATTATTATTCTTTTATTTCCATATTCATTAATGGCTAGCTCGATATAGCCCGTCATTGTCCGTATATTCGAAACCATTTAAATTTCACAATCGTCTGTTCCTTTCGATACCATGACATAAAGCTCTATCGGTTCGGTTTACATGGCTCGCTCGGTTACGATTTGGGTCAGGGTATTACATGTAATACTTCTTAAAAGCATATGAAATAATCCAAGAACCTAACCAATTGTGTCACGCCCAGAATTTTCACGAACCCGAGGCGCGACTGACGAGACAAAAAGAAAATAAAATAAAGGACAATCTAACAGATTCAACTCAAAACTTACATTCATTTCCTTCAATGTACATCCATGTAAAGCACGATCAATAAAAACATTCAACATGTCATTCGGGCTTAAGCCCTTATACAATATCAATACATCTTGAAATATGCTCCCAAGGGCCAAGATCATTCTAAGCTCATGTCTCCTCCACTCTGCAAGACTTCCTCAAGTCTCAAGTGCCGGGAACGTCATCTGTGGGGAGTTATCCCACGAATGGGTCAGCTCAACTGCTGGTATGATATAATGCTAATGTAAGGAACAAAATTAAGGGCGTAGCATGTGCAAGTGTACAATTATTTCTACATGTCATTCAATATCATCCATACAACGTACTAGCAATAATCTACATGTCATCCAACTCATTAATATAATTTAAGGCATGGCATGTGCAAGTGTACAGTTATTTCTACATGTTATTCAATATCATCTCTGCAATGTAATAACAATAATCCACATGCTTTCCAAATCGTCCATGCCACGTAATAGCAATAATCCACATGCCATCCATATTATCCATGCAATGTAGTGACAATGCCTATGAAACACCCACACCACTCTATGCCACAACCATGTCAAATCTATGCCATGTCCATGTCTCATTTTCGGAACACATCCGATGGACGCTGAGTACCATGTCTCATTTTCAGAACACATCTGATGGAAGCTGAGTACCATGTCTCGTTTTCAGAACACATCTAATGGAAGCTGAGTACCATGTCTCGTTTTCAGAACACATCTGATGGAAGCTGAGTACCATGTCTCGTTTTCAGAACACATCTGATGGAAACTGAGTACCATGTTTAGCACCACGTGCTTGACCCACACTATGCTTTCAACGCATCACACTATGCCAATATGCCTTAATTCCATCATGCAATAATACAATCTCAGATAAGCAATTTTACCAATACATAGAGCATGCTTTTAAACAATGTATTCCACTTAAAGCAATCACAACACCTGAATAACAAAACATCTTCCACATGAATGTATGCAATACATGATCAACAAAAATACATACTCAAGCCATATGTTCACAATCTTAACAACTCCTCAAAAACATAGATCACGTACAACCCAACACATAGAACAAATCATATCTCCGTAGAGCAGTCAGAAACACATAAGCAACGTAAACAATCAACTCAAGATTTCTTTTTATAACAATATTCCTTATATGATTTTCTAACATCAAACAAATAATTATATGATTCATTCAATCAACATGCAAATCATTCCTAAACTTAATTCTATTCCTTACTTAGCACAATACACCATACCTGATGGGTTGGTCTCAACCCTAAGAGATCGTGCTCGCGGTGTAGCCGAACTAATCAATGAGAACGTAGTCCATCTACTGTATCTGTCCAAAGAGTCAATCAGTCTTCTCTTCTCCCTTCAGTGTTCCTAAAACCACAAAATGTAACTCAGTCTATTGCTACTTGAGTTATGCTATTCATCAAATTTTATGTTTTTATTTTATGAGTTTCTCTTTTGCCAAGTTAAACTCCACTGTTGAGTCCGGAACGTCGAAGAAAATAGGTTTGGGCTTTCGCAGAATTTAATTTGGGTATCTAGGCTAAAAAAGGTAAAACAGTCATTTTGCACTTTCACAGGTTCCCATTTCCCGAGACCTCTCTTTGTAAATTGGACTCTACAGTTGAGTCCAAAATATTGGAGATAATAAGATTTCACTATTTGTTTACTCAATTTGGAATTCGTTTGACTGTGTTTTGACTCAGGGACATTTTGGTAATTTCTAAGGGTTCTACGGTCTTTTATTTTTTGGGACCTCATCTCGTGTCACGAACCTCATCGTTGGTCTTAGGAGGTCTAAGATAGTCAGAATGCATATATGGCTTATCCCATTTGGACTCCGAGCTATTTCGGGTCATTTAATTTAATTAAACTAATTTAATTCACTAAATTAGGTTAAGTTACAGTGTATATATATATATATATATATTGTTGCGTTATATGGACAGGTGAGAAACGGGTGGCACGTTGGCAGCGTGCCACCTCCCCAACCTTCACGTCCTGGCTTCGATTCCCCAACGCCTCTGTGCGCACTTCTCTTCCCCCATAATTTTTTTTTTTTTTTTTTGATTCTTTTCTTAAGGATTAGGCCCAATGACCCTTTGGTTGAAATGGGCCCAATGATTTAAAAATAAAATAGGCCCAATATTTTTAAAACCAAACAAGCCCCACCAGTTTAAACAAAAATAGGCCCAAACCCAAAATCAAACAAGACAGGCCCAACCATTTAAAAAGAAGCCCAATCACCCTTCGTCCTCTTCTTCCTCGCGACAATCCGGCGAACACAGGTAGGTTTCCGTCGCCATCTCCGGCGATGGCGACCTAACTCCGGCCGGTTTTTCACCTCTTTTCCAATGTGGCTTTCTTTCATTTTTCAAGGAGATCACGTTTTCAAGGTTTATTTTTAATTCGGTTCATCAAATCCCCACGTAGACACTCAAACCCATAGCTCCATTGAGAACCCAAATTTTTTCGGTGAGTCTTTTTCCTAGCCGTTTCATCACTGTTTGGTCTCCAATATTTTCTCCTATATATTTCTGCACCCTACACCATGAGTTTCCCATCATTTAAATTGGGTTTTAGGTATAAAAATGAAGCAAACAGAATTATCCTACCAACCTGCAACTACGGTTTTTCAATTCAATTCTAAACCATTTTCATTAATTCTTTTCGCAAAGTTTTTCATTTTTCATGTCCTCTTAGGTACACTAACTAAACCTAGCATTCAGGCCATGAATTCACAAGACAGAAAACTAAACCACTTACCAATCTCCTGGGTTTCTTGGCACAGTTGTCCTTCTTTTTCCTACTCCAACTTCTGGTTCTTCCCAACAGTGCAGCTTCCACCTAGAGGATCCCTTCTCTTCTGTCCTCTCTTTAAAACCAAAACCCACTATGGGTATAGACACATATACATATGGTTGCTTTATTGCAAACCACCCTTAGCAGCCCATGGTTTCTCTCTCTCTTTTCTCTCCCTTTCCTGACTCTCTTTTCTGCTTTCTTCCTGTTTTTCTGACCCTCATTTAATGTTTGCTTGTTTGTTGAGTTTTTCACATAATATATATATATATATATATTTATTGTATTACACACACCCACTAGTACACCACTTTCTCTTCCCAACAGCTACGGCTGTAGCCTCACACACATACACATGCAAATACCTAAACACCTACCTGCTGCTGCTTTTTCCTTTTCTTTATTTGTTTTCTTTTCTTTGCTTCATTGTCTCACTTAAGACATCATATATATTATATGTAACATATATATATATATATATATGATACATACTCACAATACAATGCACACGCTGCACACTTTTCATCTCCTTTTTTTTTTCTTTTCTTACTTGAGATATTTATATACATATATTATAATATATATTACAATTACACACCACACCTACGTCACACATAACGTACATTTATTTAAAAAAAAAAATTTATTCCACTAAAAATTTTTTTTTCAAATCTTTACAAGTTGACTACCATGACAAGGCTTCCAGCCAAACCTTTCATGTTTATAGGAAAAATTATAAAAGCGCTAAAAACAACACTTAAGAAGCTTATGATCTAGGATGTCAATCTTAGTTGTTGACTTCAATCTTACAGGAAAAAAAAACTAACCATAGATATAATGAATCATAAGATTCAAATTAAAAAAAAAAATGGTAGTTCTCACTTTAGGCATATTCAAATTAAAAAAATGAAGATCACAAAGAAAAACATGTTAATGACAAAATTAAAAAGGAAAAACATATGTGTGAAACCTGAAACCATTCACGATACAACCAGTGTACAGAGTAATTCGTTTATCAGGACCACAAGCCAATGAATATAAGTCGTCATTAGCTTCCACAGCTTTCTGTTGGCGCAATAGTTCTATCCATATATAAAAGAAATAATACATAATCAAGATTAAAAGACAACATCCGTAATAAAAAAGACTACACTTCATAACCAAGTACATGAAAACTTACATGTGTTTGAAACCAATGAGAAAATTGTTTTTTCGTGCCTTTGTTGGACATTAAACATGCTTTCAGTTTCTAGCATTGCCTTGTGCACCCTACATGTGTAGCATATATTATTCAAATTATCAAATGTGCATTCTATGAAAAATGAAAACTTATTTGTACGTAGTAGTGGGACATAGTTAATTTACTTGCGATATGAAGTGAGTTCAACAGAATTATTTAGCACGTAATAATTCACTTTCTCATATTCTATTATATCTATATATTCATATGATCCTGAACCCATCAGTTGAACTGCCATTCCAAAAGCAACAACTGAATGCCTAGGTTGTTGCCATTGACCTCCATCATAATTCTGTTCTACACGATTGAATCTTGTTTTAATGCAATCTATATACATTAAACAGAATGCAAGGCATTCACTGTCAATGTATGCTTCTGCAATCGATCATTCGGGACGTGCTTTGTTGCGCACATATTGCTTTAGTGTTCGCAAGAATCTGTTCACAATTAAAAATTAGACTTTTGCCACCAAAAAATCTTATCATACATATTTTAAATTATCACATTACCTTTCAATGGGATACATCTATTGGTACTGGACAGGTCCACCGAGTTTTGCCTCATGTGGAAAATGAATAGCCAAGTGGACCATAACATCAAAGAATGCCGGTGGAAATATTTGCTCCAACTTACAAAGTATGACAATTATGTCTATTTCCATCTTATCTAACACCTGCCTTTTCAATGTCTTTGAGCACAACTCCTTAAAGAACACCCCAATTCAATCAGTGGAGTACGAACTTTATCCTCAAAATATCCACGTATAATAATTGGTTGCAGTCGTTGCAAAAAAAACATGACAATCATAACTTTTCGTACCCAATATTTTACCGTCTGTTGCATTCACACATTGAGAAATATTATAAGCAAATCCTTCTGGAAACTTCACATCTTTAATCCAAGCACAAAAACTCTTTCTCTCATTAGCTGATAATGTATAACACGTAGGTGGTACAATGAATTTATCACCATTCGGTATCAAATGCAATTCCTTTCGTATGCCTATTATCTCTAAATCTACGCGCGCTTTGATGTTGTCTTTTGTTTTCCCATCTAGGTTTAGCAATGTTCCTAACACATTCTCACAAATGTTTTTTTCAATGTGCATAACATCCAGGTTGTGTCGAAGCTTAAGAGTTTGCCAATATGATAATTCAAAAAACATGCTCCTCTTTGTCCAATTTAACTCTACATCGGTACGCTTTCTTTTATTATTTGTTGGTCCCTTTCCAAATAGGTTAGGTTGGAGATGTTCCAATTGTGCAAGCACGTCGTCCTTAGACAAATGCTTTGGTCATAACCTACTTTCATTTTCTTCGTCAAAGTCATCCTTGTAATGTCTTCTCTAACTATGCATTCTTGGCAAAAAACGACGATAACACATGAAACATAACTTTTTCCCATTTTTCAAATACATCGATCCAGTATTTTTATTACAAATTGGGCATGCCATATACCTCTTCGTGCTCCAACTTGACAAATTTTCGTATACAAAAAAATCGTTAATAGTCCATAACACTGCTGCATGCAATCGGAAGGTCTGCCTTGTTACAACATCATATGTATCAATGTTGTTCTCCCATAACTCCTTCAACTCATCTATCAATGGACGCAGATACACATCTATGTCATTTCCAGGTGATTTTGGACCAGGGGTCAATAGTGACATGAAAAAGAAGGACTCTTTCATACACCTCCAAGGCGGCAAATTATAAGGAATAACTAACACAAGCCATATGCTATAAGAGTTGCTCATGTCCCCAAACGGATTGAACCCGTCACTCGCGATGCCCAATCGGACATTGCGAAGATCCTGCGCAAACCAACGATGTTCCTTGTCAAATTCCTCCCAAGCCAAGCTATTTGCTAGATGTGTTATAACATTATCCTGTGAAAGTCTTTTTTCTTTGTGCCATCTCATATCTCCAACCATTTTTATTGACATAAACAACCTTTATAGGCTAGGTTTCAATAGAAAATATCATAATACCTTCTGAGGAATGTTCTTACTCTTATCGGCCATTAACTTTATACCTCAGCTCACCACATTGCGGACATTCAGTTTCATTTTCGTGTTCTCCCGAAAATAATGCACAATCATATTTGCAAGTATATATAGGTACATAACCAAGACCTAGTTCACGATTATACTTCTTACACTCATAATTTGACTTCGGGACCATTAGGCAGTGCCATTTTAATCAATTCCAGAATCATATCAAATGATTTTTACTCCAACCGTTGATTGTTTTTATATGCATCAACTTCACAAGGAACTCTAATTTTGAGAACTTCTTATAACCTAGGTAAAATGGCAGATGCAAATCAGTTGAAAATGCATCAAATGGTTATGGATCCTCCCTCTCTACATTACAATGATCATGACTACTAGTTATTTTTCCTTGCACATTGCTCTCAACATCAATTCTTCATGCACATACATTTTCCAACATTTCTCTCAATCCATCACAACCTTGCTCGCTAGAACCATCACGACTACTTTCATTATCCATAGTCATAACTTCAAAATCTTCGCCATGAAATACCCATCGGGTATGGCTCTTGTCCATTCCATGCAACTCCAAATGTCCTTTAGCTATATTAATAGGTTCATAATACCGATTGTTGCATTTCTTACATGGACATTTAATCTTATTGCCTTTATCTGCGCTCGGACGTGCATACTCAATGAAGTCTTTAATTCCTTTCATGCAACTAGGAAAATGTCTACCTTGAAGTTTCATCTAACTCTTATCCATGTTTGATCCCTACCACAATAAGAAATAGTCAGTTAGTATGCTCCATATGTATATGTTAACTCGTTTCCATCAGTGCATTAATTAAATGGCCACTGCCCTCATACTAAGAGGCCTCATACAAAGAGGAGTAGTAAGGTATTTAAGTCAACTAGCATATTGGATTAAGATATTTTCAAGTCTCAAATAATTAAAACTCTGAACTCCAACTTTGATCAAAATAATCTAATATTTAGAATTGAGAACTTCCCATATGGCATCTTTGAAATCATGTTCTAGACAACCATTATATACCCAAATAAAATTTCTTTTGAGTCCTTCCCAAGCAAATTTTTTTTTTTTTAAATATGTTTTGTATTAATTTTTTCTAGACAACCATTTTATACCCAAATAAAATTTCACAAAGGCACACTTAATAGATTCATCAGCACATATGATAACGATAGCGTTAATTGTCGGTCTTTTGTTATATATATATACACACATGTGTGTTTGTGGGAGAAAAAATAGTTTACACAAATAAGATGGTTTCCATTAATGATGCCACATTGTTGTTCAAACCATAATGCAGCCATATCACATTGAAAATTTCAGTCATAATTGAAGTGAGTGTGAAAACATAAATTTGATTTTGTGAACAAAGAAGACAGTTGAGCTCCAATTACAAACAAATCAGAAACTGAAAACCTATTGACAAAATAAATAAACATATATATATATATATATATATGTGTGTGTGTATATACATTCCTTCAAAATCATAAAAATGATAACATAAAACACAATTGTAAACTTAAAATGTAAAATTCAGTCCCTCGACACTAATTTACAATAAAATCTATAGTCATTTCATTACATGTATGGACATAATTAATCCAATAAAGATGAAAAAAATTGCTAAAGAGTTTTTTAAGAGGAATTGCACAGCTATGTAAAGGAAGATGCAGAGTCGACAACAACAACTTAGTTCAAACCATAATGCAGCCATATCACATTGAGATTTTCAATCATGATTGAAGTGAGTGCGAATACATAAATTTGATTTGTTAACATGGGAGACAGTTGAACTCCAATTACAAACAAATCAGAAAACTGAATGCCTACTGACAATTGAACTACTGAACAATTACTCCATTACATGACAGAGTTTAATTTTAAGATTTTAATTTATGTGTCAATTTATCATATATTTTTTTTCCCTCTCATGTTTTTCAAACTCATAGAATTTATAAAAAAGGTTCGGTGGTGAAAAGCATCTTCCTCTTCAAATATTTCTTCTCATAAGATATCTTTAATTTTTGAGAACAAAATTAGTGAAATGAAAAAATGCACATAAATATTAGACATGTGGGAACAACTCTAGAAAAACTAAAAGTGCCTTTGGGTCATTTGGAGTCCAAGATTTTGTAGTTGAAAAACATATCAGTAAGTATTCAAGCTTAGTGTTTATAGAAGCATGCAACAACAACAACCAAAAAAAAAAAAAAATGAATGGATGTGTTAACCTAATGTTTTCATATGCTGCTGGACATCATAGCTATATAACTTAATCATGGTATGTTGCCACTCTTCTCATTTCAACAAATGTTAATGAGACATTAGCATATTAGATCAAACTTTTTGTAAACATATATATATATATATATATATATTTCGTAAAAGTTTTGGAAAATAAAATCAACACAAAAAAATTTTAAAAATGTAGTTAAAAAACTTTTCAAAATAACTTTTGCAAATGCAAACGTGCAAAAACTGTCCCAAATAAGCCATTACAACTGGCTCCAAGCCTCTAGCAACTTTGTAATGTATTTATAGCAAAACCACCACATGAATTTTTTTGAATTATCATTCATCTCAATAAATTTATGATAATAACAACATATAGTAGGCAAGTGTCATTGTCTAGTACAATAGTAAAAATTCAAGCGGACAAGTGTAAGAATGTAAATTTGATTTTAAGGACAGTGGGCCTTGTGCAAACATAAAAAGTGATGGCCATGCCCAGCTCCTACAATTGTAACCACCTTTGAGTAATGACCATACTGATCACCTAGTTTTGTATTAGATTTTTTAAATGGTTGTGTCAAACTTTTAGGATAAAATCCTAAATGTGATAAAGAAATTAAAGGGTCTATGCACTTGTGGATTCAAAATTAAAGTTGGGGAAGGCTACTATAAAAATAAAAATAAAAATAAAAATAAAAATAATTCGAAACTCTTAACACCTAACAATACATATTTTGTAACTCTTAACACCTAACAATAAATACAAAATTTATTATATGAAACATTTCTAAGTTCTTTGTATTCATTCACTGATTCGCATGAGGACTACATCCTAGTTGATTTGTTCATATTATGGAGTTTTTGAAGAGGATTTGCACGATTATGTAAAGGAAGATGCAGAGTCAACAACAACAACTTAGTTCAAATCATAATGCAGCCATATCACAAGACATATAAACCTTACTAAATAAATTGAAAAAGGTAGAGAGAAAAATATGATATTCTACCAAAAATGCTGTCACGCCCCAGATTCCCACCAACCCGAGAAGCGACTGAACGAAACAAAAGAAAGGAAAAGAAGTGACAATTCAGTAAATTTAATTGAAATCTCCATCATCATTCCTCAAGTTTCTCCTAACAATTTAAGTAAAGATTCGACATTCAATATAACTCAAAATCGTTCTTCAACATAGCTCAAGTACTCCTCTCAATTAATGCCCAAATACTTTAATTCATACTTAAAAACGGTTCTCAAAATGTTCTCAAAACCTTTTTTTTTAAAGTGCCCTATAATAGTTGCCCAAAAAAGGCTCAAAATACCTTAAGGTATAGTCCAAGAAGTGGTCAAGATTAAACTTAAATGCTTGTTCCAATTAACGCCCCAAATAATTTAAATCATGTTTAAAAATGACCCTTAAAATAGCCTTAAAGTATCTCCAAAAAAACTTCACTAAAATGATGTCTTAAATGACCCCAAAGATAGTCTAAGATATAGTCCATAAACGGGTCAAGAAATCTCACCTAAAGTGGTCCAAGTAAATGGCCAAACATGGCCTTGATTTATGCCTAAAAAGTGTCCCATAAATTGCCCCAACTTGGCTTTATATAATGGCCTAAAATGGTCTAAAATGAACTCAAAAGTTTGGGTCAAACTTATGATTTAATGGCCTCAAAATACCTTTGGGAGATAGGTCCTGGGGCTGGTTCCTGCACTGTTCAAGGTACTGTAGCACAGAGATAGTTTCTGATATTTTTCAAGTTACTATTCATGGCTGCAACCAATTTTTCCAATTTTTGAATTTTCTTTCAAGTTTTTCAAGCCCCTTTTTCACCCATTTTCAGCCCAAATTCCCTAGCTTCTAAGCCCCCATTTTACGCATTTTTCTCATTCATTTTCATGGGTGTTTTGCATGCTTAATTTCTCACTTTAATTTACCAAAATTTGGACATAGTTTCCTTTGTTTCTTTAAGTGTTTCCCCACCTAATTTTCACAAGATATATGAACATAAATTCATCAACAATCCACCCTCATTCAGTGGCCACAAATCCATCAAATTAAACCTACATCCTCCATTTCCAACACATCCATATAATACACATTTAACTCCCAAATATCAAGTAACCTCTAGTACACATTTAAATAAAACATCATGCATTCATTTGAGTTCCAACTCATACATTTTCAAAATGGCCCAAGGCCTAAAGTTACAATTCGCTCAAGTCCATACATTTCTCAAAAGTAAAAACAACAAATTGGGCTTATGCCCATACATTCAAAACATGCCCCCCAAGGGCCAAATCTTCCACAAAATCCATTCCCTTCCTTTTTCTTCAACACTCAAGGAAGTCTCAAGTAGCTGGTGTCTCATTTGAAATATATATTGCCCACGAATGGGTCAGCTCAACTGCTGGTATGATAACTCACCAATACTAGCAACAAATTTAGGATGTGACATATGCAAGTGTACAATTTTCAGATATAATTTCCCTTCCCATTGTTTAATGCAATGCAAACACACTATGCATGACTCACACATGCAAACTCTATGCCACACCCATGTCTCATGATACGGTCCTTCCCCGCTGGCATGAGTACCTCCTCGTATGTCTCCTTTTCGGTACGTCCCCGATGGAAAAAAGTACCAACGGCTGAATTTTGGGTTTTTCACCACAGGATCTACACCCTCATAATATCTAGCACCGCGTGCTAACCCACACCATGTTTCCAAGGAATCACACTATGCCAAGATGCCATGATTTCATCATGCAAATCCAATGTGACAAATGATCAAACACATGGTGTGCATTTTCAAGTCATGCCTTCAAACCCCACATGATTCATAACTTTAAATTTCCATACCATCCTTCACATAACATAGGTCATAACCACACACCTTAACATATTTTTCAAGCCACAATGTCACCATTTCACCAACCACAATGAATTTCACAAAGTCACTAACATCACGTAAAAGACTAATACATTCCACAACCAATTCCCCTCCAAGATGTCAAGTAAATATCACATAAATACACATCAAATATAGAAATCAAATAAAAAGACAAGATAAGTCTTTCTCATGGCAACAAAACATCAAATAAACCAAAGAATACATAAAGCCCCAAATTACTAACTCTAAGTCCTTCAAAGTAACACCTCTTAGATAACTTCCTACCATGAATAAACATCAAAACTAGTCAAACAACATGTAATAAGGTAGGAAAAACTAAATCTATTCCTAGCTTAGCAAGAAACCATACCTAAAATTAGTTTTTCTTAAACTGCGGTGGCTGTGTTTGCTGGACTTCGAAAATGTTTGATGAGAATATAGTACTCATGGAGACGAACAACTTCTCAGAAGGAAGTTTGGCCAAAATCTCGCTCGAAAGGTGTGTTTCGACAGCTTGAAAGTTGAAGAATCTAGGGCTTTTCTCTCTCTCTCAAGAACGTGACCTGCTGCATATATAGAATGAATTCTGTATAAATGTGTGTCTAAGTGTCCTATTTATAGTGAGGGACCAAAGGGTTAAGGGCAAATGACCATTTTGCCCTTAATGAGCCCGGAAGCTGTTACTTTACAATCCATTCCTAAACACTTCAATTCAAAATTTAGTTTTAGCCAATATTTATAAAATTATTTTAAATGAAAACTTTCAGAAGGAAACATTTTCGTTTGAGGTCAGTTTTTGGCCGTTTCCACCCGGGTCACCCGAGTGCCCTTTTTGTCCAATTTCAGAAACTGTTTCCGTTTTTGCTGAAATTTGTACAGAGGTTACCTCAAAATATTCTAAGCATATTTCTCTTCTATAACACACTCCAAATATGCTTCTAAACATGTCAAACGGTGAAATCATGCCTATATATGCTTTACCGACAAAACCGTGCATGCAAAATGTTCTACCGACAAAACGAAAAATTTTTCCTCATTTTTCAGATCTCTACAAATGCCGATCGGATCCTACTTTGTGTAGGTTTTCCTACTTC
The DNA here is from genome assembly GCA_008638375.1 of Nyssa sinensis. NCBI lineage: Eukaryota > Viridiplantae > Streptophyta > Magnoliopsida > Cornales > Nyssaceae > Nyssa > Nyssa sinensis. The sequence goes on along the minus strand of VIRR01000493.1, from coordinate 12,311 downwards.
GTGTAGGTTTTCTTCTTGGATTCCTTGCGACAATAGCCGCAGATCTCTCCGACGAAAAAGACGGAGAGTTGCAGAACGAGAGAGAGAGAAAGAGGCGAGAGATTAGAGAGAAGAGAGAGGCGAGAGGTGAGAGATAAGAGAGAGGCGAGAGATCAGAGATAGAGAGAGGTGTGAGGTTTCAAGTGGTGCGAGTTTCAAGAGATTTCATAAATCTAAGCGCGCGATTTTTCAGATATCATAAAAGATGATTTTTGACTAAAATCTATGTTGAAAATAATACAATGACCTAAAATGACATCATGTATTTATTTTCGACATCAGATACCGTCAGTAATATACTTAATTCTGACTAAAATAATGGTCAGAAATAGTGTACATCAAATTAAGTTATTTTCGACATCAAATAGTGTTGGTAATATACTCAATTCCAACTCAAATAATGGTCGGAAATATTCTCCATCAAATTTAGTTATTTCCGACTCAAAACATGGTCGGTTATAGTTATGTTACATTACCAACGCAATTTAGAGTCAGTATTATTGAAATATTGCCAACAAAACATTTTTTGGTCGATAATAGTTAATTATTTTCGACGACTTAAGGCGTCGAAAAATATGCCGTCGTCTTTCTCCCGTAATTCTGACATTTAATTTGTTTCCATCGTAAATACTCAATGTAACCGACGGCTAATATGCATCAGAAATAACCTCATTTCTTGTAGTGAGTAACTCTAGATTATCATCACTTGGTTGGTTATTATCAATAAGTAATTATCCACATTAAGATGCTTGGTTATTATCAATTGTTGTAGCCAATTACATTAAGTGTTCATTGACATATCTAGTTGTCTGTTAAGCTAGGTTGTTTTATGTCATTCATTTGTGTAACATGTACATGATACACATTAATATAAATTGTAGGAATTAAAAAAATACTCTAATACCAACGGTAGAATTTAAAACCACTCTGATACGAATTATTCAACCCACAAACTTTCATCAATTATATCAAACATAAAAAACACAAATCTCACAATCAAAACTTTTGTTAAGGATAAAAAAACCTTCAAAGAGGTATAACAACCTTACTTTGTCTAATAGAGATACACACTCTTGCATATATATAACTTGTCATAGCAACTCTTTCATAGCTGCACTTTTACTTGGCTCTCGACAATGAAACTACCTCATGGCCACTCTTTTTGTTTGGCCATCATTATATTATTTTTGTGGCTCAACTTCATATTACAGAGACCCACATATATATAATTACACTGACTCTAAGTCTTATCCTAATTAGGACATCTAATCCTACACAAATTAGTATATTTTATTCAACTATAATTAAGAAACTAATCTTCACTAGAATATTACTCCAACTACAATTAGGACTACCCAAAAGACTCAATAAACCAAATTAGGAAACTTTCTAAAATTTATGAGTTTGGTTTAAATGCCAACAATACCTCCCTTATGCCAAGCTCTTAAAGATAGCTTCACCAATGCCTTCACAAGTAATAGTCTTCAGAGCAATTTCTATCATTGTAATAAGTTTTTGCAACAGTAGTCTCGAATAATCATCTATCTTCATCTTCACATGTGAACATGGTCGAATCTTGTATCTAGCATACAACTTTTCAGCTTGTTCAGAACGATCAAAAAATGAATCCATGCTTACCCATTCAAAATCAACATTAGCAAAACAATCATCCATGCTAGTAATTCCACCATCATAATGGTGTAATGTAGAGACTTGAAAAAAAAAATAATATTTAAACCGGTTAACCAAGTGCCAGGATGAATCCATGGGATTGATACGAATCATAAATTATAGGGAATATAATATGGGACCCGAATGAGAACCAATGGTGGTAAATAAATAATTAAATTGAGCCCTGACTTTATGACAAATTTACTGGCATTTTATAATATTTTGGGGAATAAAATATAAATACGGTAATGTTATATTGCATATATATATATATATATAAAGGGAAAGTGTCGGCAGCCTTGGGATATGTAGTGTGTAGTGTGTGGTGTGTGTTAAATGTAGGTTGTCTCTAAGTCGGTGGAGAAGAGAAAAATAATACAGAGAGTGAGAAAAAAAGAAAAGGAGAGAAAGAAGGAAGAGAGAGAGAAGAGGGAGAGAAATTTCAGAATTTTGATTCTCTTCAGACCACGTTGCCCAGGGGATCGGATGGGATCAATCGTTGGAGGGTGATTGAGGAGTTTGATTCGCATAAGGGGTTACGGGTGGAGAACAAACGGGCTGGCTTCGATGGTCGATCGTCGTCCAGTGGTGGTGCGTTGCAGAGTGGAGAGAAAGCAGTCGACCGAGAAAAGGAAAGAAAGATTGGGACAGCAGGAGGCAAACCGTTTGCTCCATAAGCAACGGAAGTGCAGCAGCGTGTTGGTACAGAAAATCTAATTCAGCAGAACCAATAGCAAAACGGTGCAAATTGTTGGGGTCTCTTGATTCAGGTAGGGGATTCTGATACATCTTGTGGCAAATGGTGGCAGCGTGTTGGTGTTGGGTTATTCGAATTAAGTAGCGATGCAGAGATATGTAAATATAAAAATGTATATATAGATATATATATTTGTTGTGTTGTGTAGCGGCGCAATGGTGTTTTGGTGGATTTGTAATGTTAGGGGGCGTGAATTGGAGTTGTTGATGCTGGGATTGATGTTGCGATTTTGTGGAGATGGAGGAGAGACGGAAGCACAGTGGTTGATTGATTTGAATGGGTTGGTTGCTACAGATTTTTAGGGGGTGTATGTAGATATATGTGTGTATTGGTGTAGCGTTGGAGCAGGGGATTTTGCAGGTCAGGGGCGTTGAGTTGGAGGAGTGTGAAATCGAGCAGGGACATTTGCGGCAGTTGTAGAAGCAGCAAGTAGTCTGTATATGTGTGCGTTTGTGAGGCTTTGAAGATGATGAAGAATCGAGATATGAGGCTCACCTGCTTTCTATTAATAGTGGTGTCGCTGGTGCCGTGGGTTGTAGCAGAGGAGGTATTTTTGCTACTGGAGTTGTGATAGGGGCTGCTGCAGCTGATTCTTACGCTTTGGTATGATAGTTGATGCTTCCAATTGCCGTTTCCAATTGAGAACAGGTGGATGATGGCTGTAGTGTGGTGCATCGATGATGGCTGCAATGGTGATGAGTCCTGGAATGAAGTTTGGCAGTAGGTGTAGCAGCGTGGAACAAGAGAATGGGTTATGTTGGTTGTATATATTTGTGTGTGTGATGCAACAGTGCGGCAGCAATGGATGGAATAGAATAGTGGCTACGTTGCGATTGTTGAACATTATAGGAGAGTTGTAGAAGCAGTAGCGGTGAGATACCTGCAGCTGTGTGGCTGTTACGGTTTTGTGGTTTGGACAGTGTGTGGGTGTTACGGTTTTGGGTGATAATTCAAGTGTAGATCGGGACATTGCGATTCAAGTTGGGGATATGTCAGACTTGTGGCTTGAATTGAGGAACTTGATGAGATTGGAGTAGGCTAATAGAAGCAGCAGAGTCGTTGTCCAGTGATGGAGGTTGGGGAACCTGTAACTATCGGATGTTATGATTTCTGTGATGAATTATTGGAAGGGAAAGTTCTTCAATATCTGATGGATGGGATGATAAGATGGATGGGATGATAAAGGGACAGAATCTGTCACGATCATCATTTACTTGAGGGAAAAAGGCTAAAGAAGCTGATGAAACTAGATTTAAAATGGCAGGATGACTCGATCAACCTGCCGGTGTGTTTTCTTCAACTTCCGAACCGTGGACTAAAGATGAACTTGGTTGATTGGATTGCATAGTGGATATAGCTTCTTAGGGTTGAGATAACCCGATCAGGTATGGTACTTTGCTAAGTAAGGAATAGGATTAAATTAGGATTGATGTGCATATTGCTTACATGATTCTTGTGCTTATCTGCTGATAGAAGATCACATAGGAATTATTGCTTCTTTGAGTTGATTGTTTATATGCTTCCGTGTTCTTTAAGATTATTTAGGAATTGTGATTTACTTCTTGAGTTGTCATCACATGTGATTTATGTTTTAGAAGGCTTGTTGATGTTGTGACATGTGGACTTGCGTAAGTGTTGAGATTGATCGAGCATGACATGTAGATTTGTAGATGAAGTCTTGGGATTTGATCTTAAATGTGATGCATTATTTAAAGTTGATTGTTTATGTATTTGTAGATTTAAGTGAAATGATGAACGTGAATCATGACATGTGTTTAAGTTGATTATATGAGATATGCTTGCATGTGGAACTGGTTGATGATATACATATTATTGTCTCGAGCATGCTATATTAATGAAACCTTGTTGCATTGAGATTGCATGAGCGTATTGGCATATGATGAATTCCTTGGGCATATGGCGTGAGTTGAGCACGTGGTGCTTTGCATTATGAGGGTGCAGATCCTATGGTGAAAAACCCAAAATTGGCCATTGCATTGGTACTTCGATGCCATCGGGGAGTACCCGTAAATGAGACATGGGTGTGGCATAGAGTTATGCATGGATGTGTCACGCATATTACCTGTGCATTGTGTTGATGAATTTATGAACGTGATGTAGGGTTTTATACAGATGTAGTTTGTGCATTGCCATTATATTGTATGTATGATTAGGGAGGCATGTAGATATACATGTACACTTGCACATGCCACGTCTTAATTTTGTTCCTTGCATTAGTATTGTACCATACCAGCATGTTGGCGCTGACCCATTCGTGGGAACCATATTTCAGATGACATTCCCGACACCTGAGACTTGAGGAAGTCTAGCCGAATGGAGGAGACTTGATTGTAGATGGATATTTGGCCCGAGAGGCGTGTTTTGTGATGTACGGGCTTAAGCCCAATAACATATATGTTGTATCATGGTTGTATATTTTCGGTTGTATAAGTAGGCGATGTATATTTAACTTTGATAAGATTGTGGCCATCGAGTGAGGATGGATTGTGATGTGTTTGTACATAGATATGATGTATTGTGATTATCAGGGGGAAAAAGGTTCGAAAAACAAAGGAGGTTCTGCCAAAATTTTTTTAAAACAGGAATGTATGTAGGCTTGTATCTAAATTAGTTAAATAGTTAAATATTTATTTATTCGTCTATTTATTTATTCGTTCTATTTATTTCCTTTCCTTAGTTTCGTTTCAGTCGCGTACCCTGGTTTCGGTCGGAAATTCGGGGCGTGACATGTAAAGTCTGCCAATATTTCAGAATACCAAAAACTTCATCTTGAACAAAATTCGCCGCAACAAAATTATTAAAATCCAAACCATTGTTGTAACCAGACATGAGGAATTTATCCACTCTAATAAAATCAAAAATTTTAGACAACTCTGGTTTTTTAATTTCCAAAACGGCTTGAAACTCTGAAAATCTAGTTTTCAAAAAAAATAACATGGCCTCGAATAATAAAATTCTTATTAATACCCACAAAATCAACAAACTCTAAGTTGCAAAGTTTTTTAGTCTCATCATGAGTTGATTCCAAAGTGCTTGGCAAATCAAACAAAGAAGCAATGCCAAAATCTTCAAAGTCTTCAACTGCATCAATTTCACAAATTGCAAACACTCATTTTTTTCTCAGCTATTAAACTCTCAAATTGAGTAGGTAAAAATAACTCAAAAATATCTCCTAATTCACCAAAAGCAATTTCCAGCAAATTCAAATTTTCATCTTCATGAGCCAATGTGTAACAACCTGAAAAAATTTTTTTTTTATAAATTAAATTTTTCAAGTTGTTATTATTAATTTTATTAATATTATTATTATTATTATTATTAGTATTATTATGATGGATGCATGTATGTATGTATATATATATACACATATAATTTAAATTTAAATTGTGTGTGTATATGTGTACAAAGTGAGTATATTAATATGTGAATATATATATGTATATATATATATATAAAACAGGTTGTGTGTGTAAGTGTGTGTAGATTGAGTGTGTTACACTCAATGAGGAGTGGGGGATGGAGTGTGTGAGTGGAGTTGTGTGTGGCAGTGGGGTTGCCAGAGAGTGGGTCGGATTTAGAGAGAGAGATATAGAGAGAAAATAAAGAGAGTGGTCTCGGGTGGAAAAGAAGAGAAGGAAAGAAAGAGAAAGAAGAGGGAAACAGAGAGAGAGAGAGTTCTAGACCGTGAAGGAGAAGAGGAGGCTCGAGGAGGAACCAGAAAAGTGGAAGTGGGCACGGCTAGAGAGAGAAACGGCCAAGAAAACTTGTAAGTGGGTCACTTCTGTCTCGATTTATTTTAGAGCATTTCAATTGATTTAAATTATAGAACCTTGTAGAGCATAGTGTGAGGATTAAAACGCAACAAAAATGATAGAAAACGGTTGAGAAATGAGGGAGAAAAATGGAGGTGCAGGTCACGGCCGTGGGGGAAAAATCTGGGTCTTCACCGTGATTGGAAGCTTCAAAACAATATTAAAATGCTCCAAAAACGTTTTAGAATAGTTTGGGATTGAAAGGGGCTTCGAAAACGCCATAAAAATCAAGTTTAAAAACTTGATTTTTCTGAAATTCCGGCGACGTCGCCGGAGAAGACGACCGGAGGTCGCCGGAACCCTACCGGAAAAGCGGGGGGGGGGAGATGGGCACTGTGCGGGTCGGGTCGGGTCGGTTCGGGTCGGGTCGGGCTTGGGGCTGACCCGCCCCTGCCACGTGTCACCCCCTTGTTTTAAATTAAAAGGAGAATGGGAGTGTTTGGCAACGGATGTATGAAATTGAAAATTTTAAATTGAAATAGGAACAGGGATATCCTATCCCTGTTCTGGATAAACCCTGTTTGGTTGACCTGATTTAGAATAACAAATTAAACTAGTTTTAATTTGAACCTTTTATTGGAATTTGAACCCTTTGGATTTGAACCTTTGAATTTGAACCTTAACCTGAACTTTCAGAAATTACGAATTGACCCCCAAACTATTAGAAATTACACTTTGACCCACCTGATTAAAATATTAATAAAATATTAATTAAATTAATTAATTAATTATTTAATTAAATTAATTTAATTAATTAAATATTCAAAAACATCCCGGAGTCCAAATGAGACAAGTCATAGGTGTATTTTGACTATCTCGACCATTCTGAGACCAATGGTGAGGTCCGTTTTACGAGACGGGGTCCCGAAAAATAAAAGACACGTAGCAACGTGTAAAATTACCAAAATACCCCTAACTTGAAACACTGTCAGACGAATTCCGAATTAGGTAAACAAATAGTGGAATTTTATTATCTCGAACATTCCGGACTCAACCGTGGAGTCCGATTTGTGAAAAGAGATCACGAAATGTAGGGACCCGTGTAAAGTGCAAAATGACTGTTTTGCCCTTTTGACCCAGATGCCCAAATTGAATTCTACGAAAGCCTAAACTTATTTTCTTCAACGTCCCGGATTCAACAGTAGAGTTTAATTTAGCAAAGTAGAAGCTTATAAGATAAAGACGTAAAATTTGATGAATAGCGTAATTCAAGTGACGATTAAACTGAGTTTCATGTTATGAATTTTAGGGACACGGAAAGGCAAAGAGAAGGTGACCTGACCTTCAGTGTTCTTACGGTGGGTTCCCTTGACTACGAGCTTACCTTTCTGGTTTGAGATCGATTACCAGGTACGATATATTGTGCTAAGTAAGGAATAGAATTGAGATTAGGAATGCTTGCTTTGCTGTGTAAATTGTTCACATGTTTGCCCGAGTGTTCACATGTTTACGTGCTATGTGCTATCTTGTTTAGTTGAATGACGATTATGAGTATATCGCATGTATTAACGTGGTGTGTGAATTATCTGCTTGAAGAACTGTCGATGTTATGAATTGCACACTTGAAAGCATATTTTATGTATGACTGAAATGTATCATTGGGATTGCATTATGACATGATGAGATTAGTGCATATTGGCATGGTGTAATTCCTTGGGCATGGCGTGGGTAAGCACTTGGTGCTTTGCATTATGAGGGTGCAGATCCTGTGGTGAAAAACCCAAAATCGGCCATTAGGTACTTGCGAGCCTGACGGATTCCGGACCGTGAAGCGAGACATAAGTGGCGGTACTCATGCCAGCGGAGAATGACCGTATCATGAGACATGGGTGGCATAGAGTCGCATGGGTGTGTCATGCATATTGCTCATATACTGTATACTGTCTATATACTGTCATCATGATATAGAATGCCATATAGAAATAACTGTACACTCGCACATGCCACGACCTTAGTTTTGTTTCTTGCATTAGCATTATATTGTACCAGCATGTTGAGCTGACCCCTTTAGTGGGGCAAACATTTCAGATGATGTTCCAGCTGTGCGGGATATAGAGATGGTCTGATTGAGGATTATATTGGGCCCGATGGGCGCTTGTGATATTATGTAAGGGCATAAGCCCGAGACTGTATTTCATTTTGAATATTGTGAACCAACGGACCAGACTTTATGTATGTATTAGAACTGTGTACGGAATGTATGAGAATGTCATTGTTATCTTTCATTTCTTTATTATTTTAATTTCCTTTGTTCCGTTACTCGCGCCTCGGGTTCGCCGGAATTCGGGGCGTGACAACGTGGTATCAGAGCTTAGGTTCGAATACCTAGAGACCGTGGGGTGTTGTTTAACACCATGAGACCCTAGAGAAAAGAATGAGACTTAGTGTGAACCTTTAGCAGCATGTGATAGGATCTTGTGTACTATGTGGTTTTATATGTCCTGATGCATGACTTATTGTGACTACGTGCTGATTTATGCTATGTTGGAGGCATGACATGTATGATGTGTGAAAAACTTGTTAAGTATAAGTATCAGAACATGCTATGTGTACTACCTGTAGAAGCATAGGCCATTGATAGGAACATGATTAGGATCACACTTGAATGCCCGTATATTGAATATGAAAAAGTGATATTGAAATTTTCCTCTTGGATTTGTAGATATGCCTCCCAGACGAGCTCCTACGGGAGCTGGACCGCCCAGACGGGGTAGGGGTAGACCCAGAGGTGCCACCCAGCCTAGAGGCGCCGCACAGCCTCGTCGTGGCAGACCTAGAGCTGCTGCCCCTATTCCCGATATAGTTGAGGAGGTCGTTGCCCCGGCTGACACACCAGAGCATAGTGCAGCTGAGGAGGACGTTGCTCCCGCACCTGCCCCTATTCCTGCTCCCGCTCCAGCACAGGAGGTAGAGCAGATGATCGGCGCCAGAGATATGGCGACTCTTTTGCAGGAGTGTCTCCGCACCGTGATGGAGGCACGGACCACCGGCGGAGAGACCAGGGATACCTTCGTGATGAAGGTGTTCCAGAGGATGAGACCACCCACCTTTGCCGGGCAGCCAGACCCACTGATTGCAGAGGAGTGGTTGAGACAGATTACCCGGATCTTGGATTCACAGGGGATCACTGAGCCCCATCTGAGGATCAGGTGTGCTACATTTCAGTTCACAGACCTGGCTAGTCAGTGGTGGGAGGTAGCTGCTGACAGACTGCATCGGTTTGGAGAGGGATGGGATGCATTTGTGGCCATGTTCAATGACCACTATTTCCCGATGTCTGCCAGAGTGGGATTTAGAGAGGAGTTTGAGGCACTTCTGCAGAGGGACATGACAGTGGCTCAGTATGAGTCACGGTTTACTGCTTTGGGGAGGTTCGCCCCACACATTATTGCACATGAGGATTTGAGGGTGTACAATTTCCTCAGGGGGTTGAAGACCTCTATCAGGGACAGACTGGCTGGGCATATTATAGAGACATACGAGGAGGCAGTGATCAGGGCCTCCAAGGTGGAGAGAGAGCTGACTGATCTTAGAGGGATCAGAGAGACTAGAGCACAGGGCAGGACACCCACAGTACAGACTTCCGCACCTGCCCCGACATATAGACAGCCGAAGAGGTACCGAGCCAGTACTTCTTCCTCACAGCCACCAGCTGGACCCCTTCATTCGATAGCTCCCCGTCCTGCCTTGCCATCTACTCCTAGGGGAGGAGGGTCACAGCGACCTGGCACATGTTATACCTGCGGGCAGCCTGGCCATAGGAGGGCCGACTGTCCCTTGAGGGGACCCAGCAGTGCACAGGGTGTCGGATCCAGTCAGGGGTCATTTCCACTACCTCTACCGGCACCGAGTCAGAGGGCCCCGCCGATTTGTTTCACTTGTCAGCAGCCTGGCCATGTTAGGGCCAACTGCCCTCAGGGGCAGACTTCGCAGAGTGCGCCGAGGTCACACTATTATCAGCATACACAGGTGCCTCTGCCACAGCCACAGTCAGTTCAGGGACTCCCAGCGCCCTATCATCAGCCTACACCCTCCGCACAGAGCGTCAGAGCTCCAGCACCTAGGGGAGGAGGTCAGCAGACACAGAGAGGGGGAGGCAGACAGGGCCCGACCATACAGGGCCGAGTCTACGCAGTAGCCACCCCGGAGACCTCTGCTGCCGGACCGTCAGTAGTCCGAGGTACATTTCTCATATCCAGTTCATGGGCCAGTGTATTGATAGATTCAGGAGCATCACATTCATTCATTTCTACTGCACTTGCCATGTCATTGGGTCTGGATATAGCTTGGTTGGACCCCCCGTTGCATGTTGGTACGCCAGTTGGGGGTGTTGTAGTACTGACGAGGATCTGTAGAGATTGCTCGATAGAGATAGCTGATCGTATTCTCCACTTTGATCTTATTGTACTTGATATGTCTGGGTTTGATGTGATTCTGGGGATGGATTGGTTGTTCACCTATCGGGCGAGTATAGACTGTTACAGGGGGAGGGTGACTGTATGCACTCCTGAGGGAGACTGCTTCTATTTCACAGGAGATAGGGGGGATTTCTTGGTCCCACCAGTGCGTGACTCTAGGAGCTGGGGAGGCCACAATTATATGTTGGCTAGTATGATTGCGGGTGATTTTGAGACTACAGAGATTGTGTTACCCCCGGTCGTGGATGAGTTCCCCGACGTCTTCCCGAGTGACTTGACTTGTCTACCCCCTAGACGAGAGATCGAGTTCACTATAGAGCTCATTCCTGGTACTACACCTATTTCCATACCACCTTACCGCATGGCTCCAGCTGAGTTGAGAGAGCTGAGGGAGCAGTTGACTGATCTACAGCGGAAGGGGTTTATCCGTCCTAGCACTTCTCCGTGGGGTGCCTCGGCACTGTTCGCGAAGAAGAAGGACGGGACACTACGACTATGTGTAGATTACAGGAGGCTGAACCGGGTTACTATCAAGAATAAGTACCCGTTGCCGAGGATCGACGATTTATTTGATCAGCTGAGAGGTTCGAGATGCTTCTCGAAGATTGATCTTAGATCAGGTTACCACCAGTTGAGGGTCAGGGAGGAGGACATAGCGAAGACAGCCTTCCGCACTCGCTATGGTCACTACGAGTTTGTGGTCATGCCCTTTGGAGTGACGAATGCCCCAGCGGCATTCATGGACTTGATGCACCGCATTTTCAGTCCTTACCTGGATCAGTTCGTCGTGGTATTTGTAGATGACATCTTAGTGTATTCACCTGCTGAGGATGTGCATGCCTATCATTTGAGGACTGTACTGCAGATTTTGAGAGAGCATCGGCTATTTGCCAAGTTCTCGAAGTGTGAGTTCTGGCTTCGAGAGGTACAGTTCTTGGGACATGTAGTATCTAGTGGAGGGGTATCTGTGGATCCCTCCAAGATTGAGGCTGTCATGAGCTGGGAGAGACCGAGCAGTGTATTTGAGATTCGGAGTTTTCTGGGGTTGGCCGGATACTACCGACGATTTGTGGAGGGTTTCTCCCGTCTTGCCGCGCCGATGACTCGTCTGACGCGCAAGGGCATCAGATTCTTATGGACAGAGGACTGTGAGCAGTCTTTTCAGGAGCTGAAGAGGAGGTTGACTTCAGCGCCTGTTTTGATCATACCTGAGAGGGGAGTGGGCTATGCTGTGTACTGTGATGCTTCCCGAGAGGGACTAGGTTGTGTATTGATGCAGGATGGCAGAGTGGTAGCCTACGGTTCTCGTCAGTTGAAGAACCATGAGCGGAACTACCCCACGCATGACTTGGAGTTAGCTGCCGTCATCTTTGCATTGAAGAGCTGGCGACACTACTTATACGGGGAGAGATTCGAGGTATTTTCTGACCACAAGAGCCTCAGGTATATCTTCACGCAGAAGGACCTGAACCTGAGGCAGAGGAGGTGGATGGAGTACATGGAGGATTATGATTTTGACCTTCAGTACCACCCAGGGAGGGCCAATGTGGTGGCTGATGCACTCAGCAGGAGGTCGAGGGGTACTATTGCCAG
>VIRR01000492.1:0-27851 GCA_008638375.1 Nyssa sinensis | reverse complement strand
TCAGGTATGATTGTAAGATACATATGTATTGCATCATCATGCAACTTAAAAATAAACGCGAAAAAAGTATATTGGGAGTTTGTAATTTTTTTATTTAAATAAGTAAAATTAAAACTAAAGCCTAAAAATATACTCTCTCTGTTTTATATATATATATATATATAGATGATTCTGTTTATGTATACCTACATATAGTTATGTACTCAATTAATACGTTTCTATATAATATTTATATGTGTAGATGTCTACAAATGTGCACACGTGCACGCACGCGCACACACACATATGTACGTAGAAATATATTTCGATAAAAGTTCATATATATGCTTATATGTGCCTACACATGTATATGTGTACATCTACGAGTTTAAATTTGATATTTGCATGTAATTAATTTTATTTTATCTTTGAAGAATGATGTTAATAAGCTTATAAAATAAAATAAAATTAATATCACTTTAAAAAGATAATTATGCACTTTTTTTTTAAACTTTTGCTCTTAAGGAAAAAAATTATAAATATTATTTTTTACTTAACAAAAGTAGTTTTATTATGCGTACCAAAAAATATTAAAAATAAAATTAATTTAAAGAGAGAAATCAAAAATTATCTTTTAGTTATTAAAAATAATCTATTTTTTATATCAAACTGTACTTTTATTATGTAATAATAGGCTATTATTAACACTACAGTGTCAGAATACAAAGATCCTTTAAAAACTAATGACGGGCAAAAAATTCTCTTTATCATTGGAATGATTTCAAAACTCCCAAACTCACCTCAAATGACAAATAAATAATTGCACATACTAGGAGAAATACCCAAAAATAAATGAAAGATAACTTACGACTGAAAAAAAAAAATTGCTAATGAGCAACGTGGTTTTGTCCCCAAGATAAGCATCCCTAACCATGGCAGCATACATCTCCATGACATCAGCTAGACCACCTTGAATGTTGACGATTGTAACAGCATGCTTGAGGTTTAGGTTCCAAACATCAGTCAGGAACGTTACTAAGATTGACATGATAGACCTGGCCATGCTGTTGGCGAAGAGCAAACCTAAAATGGCGATATTCTTGTTGTTAGCAGGTCATTAGCACTAGAAAGTAATTACATGACAGTGTTGTATACTTTTTTCTTAAACAACATAAAGTGTCAAATAAGCAACCTAAGTTATCTTACAATCAGAATTAACATTCAATTACATAAGTCATGTGGTGAAAACTTTAGCTCTTTCGAATTGTTTTCTATAAGAATTTTAAGAAAAAAAATGTGTCGGTTTGGTAACGCATTTTAAAGTACTTTTTTTTTTTTGGCTTATTTAAGCAAAAATTAAAAATTAAATTGTAATGCTTGATTTACATTAAAAAAAAGTTCTTTAAAAAATAGAAAAAAGGAAAAACTAGAAAAAAAAAAGTACATTTAAGTACGTTGTATTTGTTAACACTTTTTTTAAGTACTTTTTAATAAGCAAAAAAGTTATTTTTATAATTTTTACTTTTTACTTTTTACTTGAAAAAAAAAAAGAATGTTTGATAACTATTTTATTCCCCTATAAAATTATACCCTTTTGTGGTGCTGCCCTTATTTCATGTGTGTTAACTTATGAAAGAAAGGAAAAAACCGTTTTTTTTTAAATATATATATATAGATATATGTATATGCCTTTATATATATATTAGTCTATTATCATGTGTATATATATATATATATAAATTTATATATACACTGTCAGATTAGTTTTATATATTATAACCATTCATATATAGATAAATATATATATATATATATATAAATTTATATATACACTGTCAGATTAGTTTTATATATTATAACCATTCATATATAGATAAATATATATATATATATATATGCTAGCTAGATATTTTAGTGTCAGTGATAGAGGTGGTGGCAGCGGTGACAATGGTGATGCAATAGTAGTGATAGAGACAACATAAAGTAGTTGAAGCAAGAAAACATAGAAAGGAAATTTTTTTTTTACTGAAAACGAAATTTCTTTTACTTACAAGTACTCCTTCCAACTCAAAATGATAATTTTTTTGGTATTCTAACTTTTTTAAAAGTATTATTTTATTATTTTAAAATTATTTAAATTTTTTATATTGTCTTCATTTAATTGTAAATCATGTTCACATTAAGTGTAACAAAGAATAGTTTTAAAAATTTCTAACCTAAAAATACGTTAACTTTTCAAATGAAACTCTTAAAATAAATAGTAATAAATGACTCTTAAAATGAGAGGGAGAGAGTATTTTTTTTGTTGAGATTTGTTACTTTTTTGCTTTTATAAAGTACTTTTTATTTTTTTAAAGCAAACCGAGCATTACTTTTTAATTTTTTTACTTTTTGCTTAAATAAGCAAAAAAAGATTTTAAAAAATTGTTACCAAACAGAAATTAATTTGATTTTTTTTAAGTAAAATATTTAATTTTATGTTTGATTTGTTCTAATCATCCTACCACCTTTGCCATTATTACCGTCAGTACTTTTGCTGTTGCCTTAATATAAACATATGTACACTATAGATATATAAACTTGTGTGTGTGTGTATATAAACTATATATATGGTACTTATAAAAAATATATAATCTAATTCATTATATATATAATTTCTAATATTAAACACTTGTTTAATTGTTTAATTAAAAAAAAAATTACTTATTATATTACAATATAATCTTCTTAATATTGTGATAAAAATTATTTTTAAAAAATAGTTACCAAATATACTTTTACTTTTTTTTAAGCAAAAAATAAAAATTGTAGAAATTATCTACTTACTTATTAAAAAATAATTTATAAAAAAGCGTTACCAAATGGAATATTTTTGGGATGGTTGCAGAGATGGAAAGAAGTAGAGACATAGGGATCAGGCATTTTCTTCTACGTTTAGATTATATTTGGATACATCTATTGGCACTCCTTGATCTACAAATGAGCTTCAAATAATAAAGTTAATTGGTCTGGGTCCCTAATCGAGTGTCTTTAACCATTTAAAAATACTAGACATCGTAGAATTCAATGTTAATGATAATTCACTATTAGTTATTTATTGTGAGATCCGGGTCCCAGTTGCTTACCTGTCTTTTCAAATTCGCTTTTTTTTTTTACTATTACTATGGTCAACCACTTTACATTATTTTTGGAAGGAAGGTTAAATCTAGTAGTCTTTGACCTTTTTGTAGATAGGATTTGATAATTTTTTTGAATTTGAATTTGATTACTTTGTAGTTTGAATTCTTGTGCATGAGATATTGATATTTTTTATATTCATTTTTTCAATAATGTTAGGCTTACTTAAAAAATTTATCAAAAATATTTATTTTCATGAGTTGTCAGTGTTATATTGAATGAATATCACATCATGTCATATGATGATGTGATATTCAGCCAATACAATACTGTCAACTCATGAAAATAAACATTAAAATTAAGACCAGCATTCCTCTTCTTTTTCTAAGAGATGTTGGTATTCTTGTACAGCTATTAGTTTTTCTTGTAATTTGATGGATCTACCTCATTATTGTTAACCTTCAAACTTTTTGGTGCTCTATCCCTTCAAAGATAGAGCCAGTGGAGTTGAACTTGGGCACCACTGCCATGAGAGATGCTTAACTCTCACAATTTAATAAACAATAAGATCAGATCAGATCAGATCAGATGCGATGCAGCGCCTCTGTCTTATTATATTTGTTTCAACAGCCACCACTCGTATATAATGTGGCAGCGGCGACAGTGGAATTGGTGGTCAGTGGTGTGGCTGTAGGCGCAGTAGTAGTGGAGTTGGTGGTTAGTGGTGTGGCCATGGGTTTGCACAGGATGTGACAAGAGGGGAGTGATAGTGGGAATAGGATTGATGCATCTACAGCCATGATCGCAAACTGAAAACTTCTTGTTAAACGATGACAGAAATCTGAAGATTACTGATCAAGCAAATGTTTACCTTGGTTTCCTTGTGTGTTTTCTTTAACTTTTTTCAAAGTAAATATTTACCTAGTCTATTTTTTGTGTGTTTTCTTTAACTTTTAGTCGGAGTAAATATTTACCATTTTTTCAGTTGTTTCTTCTATCGTCATGCAAAATAAATATTTATTTTTGTTGAGATTGTTCGTCCCACATCGCCTGTGTTCAGCGCCACTGTGCTATATATAAAGATCCACTTCCCCTTCCCTTAATACCTGGGTTTTAAGGTTAAGGGCCGAATCTTAAAATGGTATTAGAGCTAGGTTTGGGCTTGTCTTTCCAGTGTGCTGCGCTTCATCCAGCCGATGTGTTCCAAGGGGTGTGTTGAGATTGTTCGTCCCACATCGCCTGTGTTCAGCCCCACTATGCTATATATAAAGATCCACTTCCCCTTCCCTTAATACATGGGTTTTAAGGTTAAGGGCCGGATCTTAAAATGTTGAGAGCTAGATGAATCTGAACTTGGTGAAGAAAAGTCTCAAAACAGAGAAGGCAAGAGGAACTTGGAAAAAACAGAATTGTTATTGAATTGATTCTCACATCAGACTTTCGTCCCATTTATAATACATCAATTGTATAATAACAGAATAAACAACTTTTCTAACTAACTTTTCTCTCTTAACAACTTTTCTAACTAACTCTTCTCTTCTAACTTACGTTCTGTTTTAAGTCTTTCCTCTTTCCTTTTTAATTCCATGCTTTCAATGTGGGATGTAACACTCCAACACCCCCCTCAAGATGAACATGGATGTTAACGATGTTCATCTTGTGAAGATTATGATGAAAAGGTAGAGATCCGAGGGGCTTGGTAAATATGTCTGCTAGCTGTAATCTCGATGGAATATAGAAGAGTTTAATAACATTCTACTGCAGTTTTTCTCTAATAAGATGGCAGTCAATCTGGATATGCTTTGTTCTCTCATGCTGAATTGGATTTGTGGCTATGGACATTGCTGATTTACTGTCAGTATAGAGCAAAACTGATTGTGAATGATTAATGTCCAGGTCTTGTAAGGCATACAAAAGCCATTGAATTTCACATGTTGTGGTTGCAAGGGCGCGGTATTCTGCCTCTGCAGAGGATCTACTAATTGTAACTTATTTCTTGGATTTCCATGAAATTAAGGAGGTGCCAAGAAAAATTGCAAAACCAGTGACACTCCTTCGAGTATCTACACAGCCTGCCCAATCACTATCTGAAAAACCCTTAATTGAAGATCTGATAAGGATGGAAAGAAGAGACCTTGCCCTGGTGTGGCCTTTAGATACCTCAAGACTCGAATGGCTGCTTGGTGGTGACTGACAGCAAGTTTTGCTAAAAACTGGCTGAGCACTTGTACAGAATAGGCTAAGTCAGGCCTAGTGAGAGTTAAGTAAAGTAATCTGCCAATAAGTCTTTGGTAACCTGATGGATCTTCATATAAATTGGGATCATTTGCTGATAGCTTGAGGGTAGATTCTATAGGGAAGGCAGCAAGTTTTGAACCAGTTAAACCAGTGTCTTCAAGTAAGTCAAGTATGTACTTTCTTTGGCATAGGGAGATACCAGTTTTGGACCGAGCAACTTCCAAGCCAAGAAAGTATTTTAGCTATCCTAAGTCTTTAATAGTGAACTTTTCATCTAAAAAGGTCTTCAACCTTTCAATTTCCAGAATGCTATCACTTGCCAATAGTACATCATCCACATAGACTAATAAGGCCATAAAAGAACTTTCAAATTTTTTAATGAACAGAGAACAGTCAGAGTTACCTTGAACAAATCAATAGGAAATAAGGGCATGTGAGAGCTTGGCAAACCATTGCCTAGAAGCCTGCTTTAAGCCATAGAGGCTCTTTAAAAGTCGACAAACTTTCTGTTCTCCTTGGACAGCCAATCCAGGAGGTAATTCCATGTATACCTCTTCATGTAACTCTCCATGCAAAAATGCATTGTTTACATCTAGTTGATGGAGATGCCATTGTTTGATTGCAGCTACAACAAGGTCTAATCGAATGGATGTAATCTTGGCCACAGGAGAAAAGGTATCAAAAAAATCTAGGCCTTCTTGTTGAGTATACCCTTTGGCTACCAATCTAGCTTTATGTCTTTCGATAGTTCCATCAGCTTTATATTTCATTTTGAATACCCATTTACAACCAATGGTCTTTTTATTTTTAGGAAGAGTAACAAGCTCCCAAGTTTTGTTCAACTCCAATGCATTAATTTCATTTTTCATGGCAGCTTGCCATTCAGGTAGTCTAGAAGCTTGTTTGTATGTTTTGGGTTCTAGAAAGTTTGTGATAGAGGCTGAAAATTTTTTATGTGATGTAGACAGTCTACTAGTAGAAAAAAAAGGGTGAAGAGGTTAGAGAATACCTTTAGTTGGAGAGTAGTCAGTTGAAGTAGATGCCTGAGTTGCACTTTGAGATGAAGAGACATTACCACAGTAATAGTCCTGTAGATATGAAGGTTGTTGTTTAATTCTGGTTGATTTTCTGAGCTGTAGGACTGTTGGGTCAGTTGAATCAGATGTTGACTCCATATTGGATGGTGAGGGAAATATAGGTGAGTCTGATTCAATATGTGCTTGAGATTCAGATAAAGGGGTAGAATTATGATGTGGTGATTCAGAGCCCACATTTTGATATGAATTGAAGAGTAAGTTGGTAGGAGATGAATCTGAAAAGGTTTGTAAAATAAGAAATAGAAAAGAATGGGTTTCAGGATTTTGTGGTAACATTTGGAAGGGAAAAATTGTTTCATGGAATATGACATTTCGAGAAACAATTATCTTATTGGTGTGTAGGTCCATGAGTTTATAACCCTTGACATCAGAAGGATAACCTAGGAAGCTGCACTTTGTGGCTCTTAGATCAAATTTCTGTCTATGACTAGTTAAAGTTGATGCAAAGCAAAGGCAGCCAAATATTTTTAAATGAGAAAGGTTAGGTGTTTTGTTAAAAATCTTTTCAAAAGGGGTTTTATTTTGAAGTAGGGGAGTGGGAATTCTATTGATTATGTGTGCTGCAGTAAGCACACAGTCACTCCAAAAGGTTAATGGTAGATTTGCTTGGAACATTAAGGCTCTAGCAGTGCTCAGTAGATGTTGGTGTTTCCTTTCCACAACACCATTTTGTTGTGGAGTTTCTACACAACTTCTTTGATGCAAAATACCATATTTATGATAAAATTTTGTGAGTAAGAATTCTGGTCCATTATCAAACCTTATAGTTCTGACAGAGGAAGAAAATTGAGTTGCTGTCATCTTGCAGAAAGTTTTGATTAAAGATGGAACTTATGATTTGGCTGTAGTCATGTATACCTAAGTACACCTTGTGAAGTCATCAACTATAGTTAAAAAATATCTAAAACCAGAATAAGTAGTAGGGGTAAAAGGGCCCCATATAGCATAATGGATCAAATCAAAACTGTTATTAGAACTACTTTGTGATACAAAAAAGGGAAGCCTTCTTTGCTTTGCTAAAGGACATATGTCACAAACATTTATACAATCAAGAGTTATGGCAGAATCAATCTGTTTGAGGGAATGTAATCTTGAACTAGATACATGTCCTAATCTACAATGCCATATATCTAATTGTTTGTGAGTAGAGGCTAAAGCAAAAGGGACGGAATTAGATTGAAATGAACTGCAAGTTTTAGCTTTTGATGAAGCTTGAGTCAGATGGTAAAGTCCTTCTTTCTCAAGAGCAATCCCAATCATCTTCTCCTTTGACTGGTCCTGTAAAAGGCAATGGGAAGCAGTGAAGGTAAGGGAAAGATTAGATTTTTTAGTGAGTTTGGAGACAGATAAGAGATTGAATGAAAAATGAGGAACACATAAGACATTATGTAAAAATAAGGAATCTGAGAGACATACAGTACCAATGTGTGTAGCTGGAACTGTAATACCATTAGGAAGATATATGGATGCATTAATTTGTTTAGCTGTAGAATGGTATAAAAGTGGTGAACAGATCATATGATCTGTTGCACCTGTGTCAAGAATCCAATATAAATTGGAATTTGGCTTAGAAGTAACAAAATTACAAGAAAATAGAGGTCGTTTAAGTGTAGGTTGCACTTTACCAGAAAAGTGAGAGGTGGTGATAAGGTTAACAACTGGTTGGACATTACTCTAGTTAGAAGAATTGGGCTGTGCTGAATGTGCTGAATTTGCAAGTGCCATTAGTTTATTGAATTCCTCTAGAGTGAAACAAAACTTTTGTTGCTCATTACTATTTTGATTGTAAACCTCTGGAGTTGTAATGACAGCATGAGCAGAAGCCATATTTCTTTTTCCCTTTGGTCCAATCCAGCCAGGGGGATAACCATGAAGTTGGAAGCATTTGTCCACTGTGTGACCATTATAGCCACAGTGAGTACAGTGTAGGGCAGATTTCTTGGATTTGTCCTTGGAAAATTTTGGCTGATAATTCTGCTGATTAAATTGCTTTGCCATCAAAGCATGAGTCTCATTGTTTGTAACAGAATTTGTAAGCTGCCTCTGACTTTTTTCTTGAAGCAGTAGAGAGAAAACCTTGGACATGCTTGGTAATGGAACCATTAGCAGCAATTGGCTTCTGATAGAGGCATAAGAATCATTTAGCCCTACCAAGAACTTGAGTACATAATTAGATTGTTGTCTGATTTGCAGAAAATTGAAAAGATCACAAGTGCATGTTGCCATCTTGCTACATATGCATGTTGGGAATGGCCTATAGCTAATGTACTCATCCCAAAGGGTCTTAAAGGTACTGAAATATTCAGTAACAGAAAAGGCACCATGACTGATGCAACTCAAAGATTTTTCAAGATGAAAGACCCTTGGTCCATCACTCCTGAGATATCTGGCTTTAAGCTCATTCCAAAGATCAACAGCAAATACCACAAACAGCAAGCTATTTCGTATTTCTTTTGAAATGGAGTTCATCAACCAAGAAAGAACCAGATTATTTGCTCTTAACCATGCTGTGTGTTTAACAGGGTGATCAGTAGAGGGAGAAACAATTGAACTGTCTATAAATTGTACCTTGTTTTGGACTGTCAATGCAATGACTATCGAACGACTCCATGCGACATAGTTTCCTCCATTGAAGATTTCTGATACTAACAGAGCACCAGGATTGTCGCTTGGATGTAGGTAGTATGGACTCGATGAGTCATCTGAAGGATTGATAGGAGAAAGGTTGACAGGGGGAGAATCACCAGAACTCATTTTCAAGAATTTGTTCGAGAAAATGCAAGAAACTTAAAAATAATCGATGCAAGAATTTCCAGAGCAGAAATTTCGCAAGGCAAAAGTTGAAGATGATCGATGCAAGAATTCCAGAGCAGAATTTCGCAAGGCAGAAGTTTGAAGAAATCAATCGATTTAGGTTGCGGAAGCTTTAGGTTATAGCTCTGATACCATGTTAAGAGCTAGATGAATCTGAACTTGGTGAAGAAAAGTGTCAAAACAGAGAAGGCAAGAGGAACTTGGCAAAAACAGAATTGTTATTGAATTGATTCTCACTTCAGACTTTCGTCCCATTTATAATACATCAATTGTATAATAACAGAATAAACAACTTTTCTAACTAACTCTTCTCTCCTAACAACTTTTCTAACTAACTCTTCTCTTTTAACTTACTTTCTGTTTTAAGTCTTTCCTCTTTCCTTTTTAATTTCATGCTTTCAATATGGGATGCAACACTCCAACAATTTTGGCTTTCTATTTTTTGTATTATCCAACGTAAGTCAAGATAAATATTTTACCTTAACTGTGAATATTTTCCTGATCTGTTTTCTTTTACTCTCAAAATCTCTTGAATCGTGATTTCCACACTATTCAAACCTTTCTTATAGTTGTTATATGTATTGTATGTTGGTGATAAAAACACTTGGGACACGTTTATTAGGCATGAGAAGGGAAAATCCCATGATAAGGAAAAATTCCACTATTGACACGATATTTCAGTTCATTCATCATTGTGGAGTTACATGCTCAACTCTTAACACTCATGAAATGTAACAACTTAAAAATGATTATTTTCAATTTTTTCCCACTACTTTAAGAAATTATTACATGGATTAACTAAGGTTTGAAAGTTCAAATTGGGGCTACTATAATACCCACTTCCAGTAAAATAAATAATTAGGCACAATTTATTGAAAACTATAGCTATAAAAGAATATCATGTAATAATTTGATATGACATAAATTAGGGTTAGGAATAAACCCAAGTTAGTAATGAGTCATAACTCTAGTTAAGCCAGCACACAAGTAGGGTCAAAATCAAACCTAACATTGGGTCAAACTAACCCAACATAGGTTAGCGAGACTAATAGTTGAGTGATCATTACGTCATTAACTTAAGAATAAGAAAAAATATTACATCGAAATATTAAATAAATAGTTATTTGATAATTATAAAAAAAATAAGATATAAAAAATTATTTTATAAACCATAGGGCCTATACATAATGAAGAGATCCAAGTACACACATTCAAGTATGTATATAGGTATATTTATGTGTGGAGATATATCTAAAAATGTTTTAGATATATTTTCCTACAGTCTTTGGTGGAGATGATTGGGATATTTAAACTTTTTGTATGTTTTGAGACAACTTTTGGTTATTTTGTATGATGTAAGGACCAACTACAGTTATTTTTTTATGTCTATTTTCCATTCTAACTTCATATATCTTATGTTATCTATTTATCTCCATTTTATTATCTTCCGTCATGTCTAAATATATTTTTGTTTCCTTTCACTTTTTCTCAAGCTTTGGATGTTTTGTTTTCCCTTTGTCATATCGGGGTACAAAGGGGGAGTCATTTTAAGGGTCCTGAGTCAAGGAGAGATTTTTGACTGCAGGATATTTAAGGATATGTTAGATATTTTTACACTTTACTTTCCTTATGATCATATTACTCGTGTTTATGTTTTATTTGGTTGGTACATGCTTCCATTGATCTATATTATGAGTATTATGATTGTAACACCCCTATAGTAAAATAGGCAATTAGGATAGTGTAATGAAAATTATCTCAATAAAATAACCTTTGAAAATTCTTTGAGCACTATGTCGTGAAATGACCTAAACTAGGGTTAAAAACTAACCTAACCTAACCTAACAGTAGGCCAGAACCCTAGCCAGGTCGTAACCCAACGTAGGGTTAAAATCAAACCTAATCATGAGTCAACCTAACCTAACTTAGGTTAATGAGCGATTAATATATCACTAACCTAAAGTGAAAAAAATATTACATCAAATATTATGAATAATTATATAAAATAATTATGAAAAAATAGAGAACATAAAAAATAAATACATAAAATAATAGAAAAAATAAAAAAAAAAAAATATATATATATATATATATATATATATATATATATATAAAACTAGTGTTGTGTTGAGTCTAAGTTCATAAGTGTGATTTATTCGAGGCTTGTGGTAAGTCATCTAAGCATCAGTGAAAAATCATGAAGATAGACATACAAGGGTAAAAAGGTAATTTGAACTTGGATACATTGGCCTAGGCTAGTTGCATACACACAATTTTAGAAAATGTTTTAAATTCATTGGATTGTGTTTAACACCATCTTGATTATTTGACATAAGTTTTTGAGTCTTTATAATTGTTTTTTAAGTGTGTTGTTTCAATATAATCAAGAGAGGTAGAAGTTGAACTGAGTAGTGTAATGTTATAAAAATAATGGAGTTCGTTAAATAGGTCATTCACCTATTTGTTCGAACGACTTCAAAATAAAATTCCAATGGCTACTTGTTCGACCTCGTTTGATAACTTGTTCAAATAACCTCTGGTAAGATTTTAAAATTGAATTATAGAAGAGGTCGTTTGCTAGTTCATTCGAACGACATGCCCTAGGAGAGAATGTTTAAAATTCTAGTGGATAGGTCGACGTTCGACCTTGTTCAATAGGTCGTTCAAACAAGCTCTCAATAGAATCAAATTTGGCAACTCTAGAATCAGTTGTTCGATATGTCATTCAAATGACCTATGCACAGTAGGGTTTCCTAATTTGATTTAAACTCTATTTTTTTTTTCTTTAAAACCCTACCTATTTAAGAGGTTGTCTTGCATGAAAAAATAACATTTTGCTGCAATTTTCATAAAACAAATCTCAAGGTTTGCAAAGAGTTTCATTAATCAAAAACATTAAGAAATCACATAGTGATTCACTTTCCCTTACTTTAAGAACACAGCAAGAAGTCATTATTATGACTGCGTTGAAGCCCTTCAAGAATTTGAAGGTGGTACAACTATAAAAAAACACTTGTTGAATCTAGTTGAAAGAAAGGTCAAATCAATTGTGGTAAGACTTAAGGTACAAAATCGTGTGAGTCAAATTGAGTTTGTAAAATCTTTCTTAAAATTCTTCCTAGTTGATTTAACGCTAACTAGACAAACTCTAGTGGTTTTTCCACATTGTGTTTCTAAGTAAAAAAATCTTGTGTTTTCTTATTGTGTGATGCTTTTATTATTATTGCACAAATATGAATCATAAGACTTGCACCAAGTCAAATGAAATTAAAATCTATCAATTTAAAATTGGCAAAGAAATTTAATTGTTATGTTTATAGAAATATTCAGTCCTTCTACGCCTATTTCGAGTTATCTAGATCTTCCATTGGCCTCTCATGAAGTGTCGGTGATATATTAAACATATCACTCAAGCAAATGATGACAATCAATGTAAGATTATCACATCATTTTAGAGACAACTTCTCAAAAAAAAAAAAAAATTTGTTAGTGTTACATTGTTGTTTTTTCCCTTTTTATGTGTATAAATAGTATATTTATTAGCTATGGTTACAAAAAATAAAAAATAAAAATAAGAAATCACGGAGTATAGGTTTCAAAAGGGCTATCAAGAGAAAAAAATTCTTTTTTAATCGATATGCATGCAAGAGAAGGATCTAAGATCTTGAGGGAGAGGTCGAGAAGAATGGAAAAAATGAAGGAGAAAGGGAGAGAGAGACATTAACCGTACTCCTTCCATTCTAAAGGTTTTTTAATATTTTCAAATAAAAGTTTAATTTGAATATTCAAGGTATAAAGTATTATATAAGTATAGATTTTTATGTATTGTAGTAAACTTTTATAAAATTATATAAGGGAGGGAGAGACATTAACTGTACTCCTTCCGTTCTCATTTTATAAAATAATACTTTTCATTTTGAATATAAAAGTATAAGATTCATGTCCCTTTAAAGATCCATTTCTCAAATAAAGCCTTGAAATGAGAGAGATGGAGTAATATATAATCATTGGATAAAATTCATAAAACCTTCAGATGCGATAATAGACAATAACACTGATGTGATATGCAAATAAACCACTGCCAAGTTTGATAAAATGTCTTTGGTAAAAAAATGAAGGCTAGCATTACTCTATTACCAGCTATAACTCACATAGAAGGAATAGAACCTGACGCTCCGAATATTGGAACCAATTTTGTATCATCTTCTCTGCTTTTCTTAAATATGTTCAGTTTCTCTCCGTAGATCTTAAAGTAACAATTCCCTTCGCTGATTTATATTAGTCGCGGAAATGGATCCAACACAACATTTCACACTGCCAAGCTCATAGAAACGGGGAACGTGACGTGGCCAAAGGCGGATACAATACGTAGAGCTGGTACCTACGAATCATATAGAAGAAGAATTTAATATACAACCATATATTAATCAAGAATATATGTATAATATATCATCAATTTGGTCTTTTATTTTCTAAATGGAGTCTAAATATTTCTTAGTCAAACCAAACCAATTAAATGTTATCGTAATGGATGATATGAATATGAATCCTCCAAAGATTAACTAAAGATATGAATTCAGAGTTGGCATTAAATCAAAGTCAAGCCCATTCATATTTGTTAGTGTTAATCCAAAATGTAGTTATCGTTTACATGAATATGACTCTAATATATTTATCGTTTTTCAATTTGTTTTATCAGTTCAAACATATATATATATATATATATATGATTACTTGATTTGGTTTACAACGTATCTTTAGTTAAAACCAAATTTGATGAGCCATAAAAAGCCACCTCCAGAGCAGAGCTGCCAGCAGAGCTGAGCAGCAACCAGCAGAGCTGCTGAGCATAACTGCCGAGCAGAGCTGACCTCTAGCAAAGCTGCCAGCAGAGCTGAGCAGCAAGCAGCAGAGCTGCCTCTGGCCGAGCTGCCTCCAGAGCAGAGCTACCTACTGAGCAGAGCTGCCTACCGATCAGAGCTACCGAGCAGAGCTGCCTCAGAGCAACTACCAGCAGAGCTGTCTACCGAGCAGAGCTGCCTACCGAGCAGAGCTGCCTACCGAGCAGATCTGCCTACCGATCAGAGCTACCGAGCAGAGCTGCCTCAGAGCAACTACCAGCAGAGCTGTCTACCGAGCAGAGCTGCCTACCGAGCAGAGCTGCCTACCGAGCAGATCTGCCTACCGATCAGAGCTACCGAGCAGAGCTGCCTCAGAGCTGTCTACCGAGCAGAGCTGTCTACCGAGCAGAGCTGCCTACCGAGCAGAGCTGCCTACCGAGCAGATCTGCCTACCAGCAGAGCTGTCTACCGAGCAGAGCTGCCTACCGAGCAGAGCTGCCTACCGAGCAGATCTGCCTACCGATCAGAGCTACCGAGCAGAGCTGCCTCAGAGCAACTACCAGCAGAGCTGTCTACCGAGCAGAGCTGCCTACCGAGCAGAGCTGCCTACCGAGCAGATCTGCCTACCGATCAGAGCTACCGAGCAGAGCTGCCTAAGAGCAACTACCAGCAGAGCTGTCTACCGATCAGAGCTGCCTACCGAGCAGAGCTGCCTACCGAGCAGAGCTGCCTACCGAGCAGATCTGCCTACCGATCAGAGCTGCCAGCAGAGCTGAGCAGCAAGCAGCAGAGCTACCGAGCAGAGCTGCCCCAGAGCAACTACCAGCAGAGCTGCCTACCGAGCAGATCTGCCTACCGATCAGAGGAGTTCCGAACTGGGCATCGTCTTCTATAAACTTCCGACCTCAGAATAAGGAATATATCTTAGAGTGCAAGACTTTCAGATAGGAAAGAATCCTACCCCAAATCAAGGAAGATTATCACATATCTTTTAACCTTGTCAAACAAGGAAAAGAATTCTATTCAATATAGGAAACTACTAAAATCAATGACTCTCAACCCTATAAATAAAGGGGCCAGGTATATTCAATGACATTCAATCATATATACAATCACTCTCTTTTACACATATTTTTATTCCCTCTTTACTGACTTGATCGTCGGAGGGTCCTCCTTCTCTTTTTGCAGGTCCTTCTTGCCGAATCGTCGAAATTATGACCGGTGCTGTTTTTTGCAGCATCAGTTTGGCACCGTCTGTGGGAACGACAGTCAACATGCTTCGTTCTCTACTGCTAATATTTTTTGCTAATGATTATTTAAATTCTCTCAAGTTCAATACGAATTCTAAACACCATTGAATTAGATCAAATCTTTGCATATCAGCGTAGAAATCAGATTCTACCGATTACTTGGCGTAGAAATCAGATTCTACAGATTACCTGCAAGATTATATATATACAAATATATATCTGTATATATAATCTCAAGATACTTTTTACATATACATATATCTACATGTATATATATATATACGTCGGAATCAACTCAGTAACATATGTATATTGATCAAGTCAGAAACCATTCATCCATAATTTTTTATGGCATCTAACAATTACATGTGGTTTAAATTTCTTATTATTATGGAGCATGAAAAGAAGCACCCTTAATCTGACTTTTTAATATTATTTCAAGCAACAAATAAGAATTATTTGTGTTCTTTTTGCCATTGCAAGTTCTGGAACAGAACCATAACACGGGGGATCAAAAGTTTGCAACTTTCAGATTTTTTGCTCTTCTTCATCGCAATCTAATTATCAAAATCCTTGGTATCAGAGCACTTGCAAGACTATATATATACAAATATATATATACATATATATATATATATAGTCTCAAGATTTTTTTTATATACATATACATGTATATATATATATATACACATCGATATGAGCATCAATCTCAAGATCTGCATCAATCTACAAATCTTTTGAATAAAATATAAGATTTGTTAGAATACATGATCATTATTTCACTATGGAATTTGAATGTTTTTATAAAAAACATCTCGAACTCTTTATTGCATTGCGTATCTCTCTTATGTCTACATCATCTGTTTATGGCTTTAATTCATTGAGCTATTATAAATCTAAAACAGTGGAGAAAACTTGCCGACACCATGTTTGGCCAAAAAAAAAAAAAAAAGTTTATCAGTTGCAGTACATCAACATCTTCATCGCCAACGTCATATTTATATATATATATATATATGTATATACATATACATATATATATCAGCCCATCACTAATCATTACATGTGATTTATTTATTTTATTATTTGGTGCACGAAAAAGAGCACCCATGATCTAACCCTTTTAACATTATTTCAGAAAAACCCAATGTTTTTTCTGATACAGGTTCCACGCCTGGATTGAGATGAAACTCTCTCTGTCTCTCTCCCTAAAAAATACAATAGCTTTCCGTACCGCCTCTCTCTAAAATATCTAAGTGATATATTTCTCTCTCTAAAAATAAGGAATCCATCTACAGCCTACTTTTGGCTCGTCAACAAATTTTGAAGCACTTACACTTCAAGCTAACAGATCTCATGATTGAAGATGAAGACTATGTTGCAGGGCAAATTTCAGATCTAGCCGAAGAGCTAGAGCAATCTGAAAATCAATTGGCTCACTCACGCTCTGGGTTGCTGAATTCACGCCCCCATTCAGCTTATTATCAAGAAGGCACTAAGGCATTTTTTCTTTTTGCCTCGACATACCAGAACTTCATCATCAATTTGGGGGGCCTGGCCTGCTGATCAGAAGGATACCGCCACCAGCAACGGCACCGTCCGCTCTAGTCTCAGTCGTCAACAATGACTCGGACATCGCGACCGATGGTGCTGCCAACACCCTTCCGTTGCCTGACAATATGAGGGCATCTATTCGAACGGATATCTTCAACTTCATCCACATCACCAAGAGCCGCCGCCAGCCCTGCGCCGCTTCCAAGAGAGGCTGGCCAACCTCATTCACCTGGCTGTATATTCCAAAAAAAAGCCATGATAGAATTCAAATTTTGGTGGAAAACAAATTCCAAGAGATCCAAAATATTGATCGAAGTTGTCTGCGTTTTCCCGATCAACTTTCCATATCAGAGCATCTTCAGATTCTTGACAGAGCCGTACCGATTAACAGGGTCACAAGGTGAGAATTATATGGCCAATAACTCTTGGCATTCGTTATTACAAGGAAAAACCTTGGGGTCTTGCTCCCTCGATCACAGAACAAGAAGAACCCCACTCTCTCTCTATCTCTATATATATGTATATATATACAAGCCGAGCAAGTCGATTCCGAACGGAAGATCCAGATCAGGCTCACCTGTTCTTCATCCCGATCTCGTGCTATAAGATAAGAGGAGAGAAAACTCGATGCTCTGAAAACTCAGAAAATGGACAAGGCAAAGACCACTGCAAAACCATCGCCTTCGTCGGCTTCACGGCAGGCCGTTGCAATCGAAGACCTCTTCATCTCAGTCAATCGACACATCCAACAATAAGAATATGAGCAAGCCGTCAGAATCGCTGGTCAAGTTCTTTCAATTGCTCCTGGTTATGAGGACGCAATTCGATGCAAGATAATGGCTTTAATCAAAGCTGACAACATCGGTGAAATTCTTTCCACGGTCAAGTCTTCTCGAAGACTTCCAGTTGATACCAGTTTCTTCAAGGAAACATATAACATAACAGACGGTTCATCATCTGCCAAGAATCTGAGATGGACCGCTGTGATTAGGGGAGTTTCGAACGTGCTCGTGATCATTCTTAGTGTGATTTCGATGGTTTTGGTGTACCCGTCTAGTGGGCACAAAGATATTCTCCCTTTTCTTCTGATCTCGTTGGCTTCTGGCGGGCGAATTACTGCCATAATCCCTACTAGGATTGCACAGCAAGCGGCGGCCGTGATGATCGTCAAATCTCAGGCTGTAGAGACCGCTATAATGGACGCGGATGAATATGGAACTTCAAGTAACTATTCAATAGCAGAGAAGTACTGGGCCATTAAATACAGCAGATTGAATACGAGTTGATGATTCTAATGGTTGGATTTCAATTGGTCCATTGAATGGGTTCCTATACTCATTTTCACCCATTGGAACTTTGAAGAAATTCCCAAATAAGCTGCACTAGATTCGGTGGTCCAAGTTAGTCCACTTCTTGATTGCTCTGGAGCCCACCAAAATTCAGGCTCTTCTCTTCTAGTTCTTCCCACCACAGGCCTTATTACGTCGGCACCCACTTCTTCAGAGTGTGCATGCATCGGGTTGCCAAGATATGTTGGTTGAAACCATTCAAAACCAGCAATTTGATGATAAGGAGAAGGAAATGGCTTCAGTTCTGCTTTCAGATCTGTATGATGATATGATCAGTTCAGTTCGGACTAACCAGGGGTTCATTATTGATTCTGCCGATGACCTTACAGTGGGCATACTGGATACCGTTGACATCCTTGCTTTATTTACTGCTCGTACTATGGTTAATGATATCCGATCCCTGAGTACGGATCCGCCCGTTGCATCAGCAAACTGTTCGACGAACCTCAAAGCTGCATTTAAGTTTCAAAGCTCCACATATTGAACTCCCAACTCAAAAGTTAGATCTGAATTGCCGCACTCAATAGAAATTGTTTCATCTAACAACTTTGATGATTCAGACCGGAAACGACACCTCTCAAAGCCCGAAGAGGAGACTTCGGCTTTCTTTCCCAAACAAAGGCTCAATGTTCGGAGACCAAGCTCCCTCCAAATGTTCATTTAAACCCAGAGGATCCATCAAACTACACAGCGTCTCTATGGTTCACAACTGGGCTGTTACTATCCTGAGCCAAGAAGAAGAGTACTTCGTCCACAAGAGCTTCCCAAAGCCAATCGTTTGGTCCATGATTCTGCTGTTTGTGATGGGATTTATTGCTGGTGGTTTCATTCTTGGGGTTGTTCACAATCCTATTCTTCTTATAGTTGTTGTGGTACTTCTTGCCTTAGTTATTACAATGTTTATCCAGAATACTTGTTGGAGAGGAAGAGTTATTACTGGTTTCATTACCCGTTTTCCAGATGCTGAGCTTTGGACTACAGAGGATGGCCAATCTGTCAAGGTTTCTGGGCGGCTGAGACTCCTTGTTTAAGATTTTCAAAATCGTGATGGAGTTGAGATGCCTCCGGGGGTTTATGAAGACAAGGGGTCGCTCATGTATCTCCATGGTTTTGGGTATGCACCCTATAGCCTAAATTCACCTACTGGGACTCCAGTTCCAGCTGAGGGACATAACGATCAGCTCTATGGGGCTCAGCATTACCAGTATCCTATTACCTATTTCCAACCCATAACCCCAACTGGTGGGCCATACAACCGTGGTTTAGCTGCACCTACCAAAGTGGGGGTACAAAGGGAAACAACGGTGTAGCACTCATGACTCAATATATTCCAAAGGGCAGCCTTGGCCTTTAACTAGCACTGCTCTCACCTCTCTCATAGCAACTGCAACAACTGGAGGTAAAGTCAAAGCCTTGGACCTCCGCACTGGAACAAGAGACAGCCCCGTTAATGGCGATCAGCTTCTGGTTCATCGTTCAAATTTGCCATGGCTGCTTTGCAATACCTGGAGTCTCTACGTGATGCCCATCTAGAGCTCTCTGATTGGTGCAATACCTCATCAGGTCTGTATCAAAAGGATCCTTGTCCACACCAGACTTGCTCCTTTGATCATGGTGATGGCGAATTTGCTGGTTCCTTCAATGAAAAACAAAAAATCAAATTCAAAGATCGCCTCGTCAATGGCAGTTAATACGACACTTCTACCATCTCTAAAGCTAGCTTCATGAGATTGGCAATGAATACACCGAAAAGCTGTATACGGCATTCTGTTCTGATCTAGCAAGAAGAACCGTCCATAGGAATTCTGAGTTGGTGGAACCGGTCTCCGAGCACTCATGCTTTGGGAAATATACTGAAATTCATAGGCCGCTTTGGTCTTATAATTTTTCTTCTCTGCAAATTTATTGACTATTTTACAAATCTGAATTTGTGTGGATATTTTGTGGGGAATAAACTAGAAAATTCAGAGCTGGTGAAAAACCTGGAGGATCATGGCAATAAATGGGCCCGCAAGATCTAACTGTGGAGAAATTGTGCATCTTGAAAATGGTCTTCTTATTGAATATGACTACTGGGTTGGTACTTGCTTTGGGAGCTGAAGATTAAATTTGGAATGGGAGCATGCATCAAAGGTATTTAAGCTATGCATTAGCTTTGGAATCAGAACGACCCTAGTCTTGAAATAAAAGCTTCAACGGGCACATTTCTGGGACATATAGTACCTGGCTTGGCCCTTGACCTCCTCGGTTTATGGCATACCATTAACACCATCAGAGCCAACCATCTCAAAGGCTCTACTAACTTCAAGTCAAGGTCTTGGTACCCATTCAAGAGCCTCAGACGTTAGCCAGTGAGTGCTATAGTTTAATGCTGTTGGGCTTTAGAATAGACCCAAAAGCAGGACAATGCATGGAAGAAGGCCTTCAAGTTAAACACATTAATCAGGGAACTTCAAGTTGTACTGATAATGTTTTATATATCATTGAGTGTCAACTACTCAGGTCTGAAACCTCACACTACAGAGCTTGCTCAGTTCATTGCTCGGGAGTTGAATGTTGATATTTCGCAGGTCCATTTATTGAATTTTACGTCTAAAGGATATAATTCTCTCACAAGATGGGCCATTATGCCAGCAGGATCTGTTGACTACGTTTCTAATGCCACAACAATGATTCTTCGCTTGACGTTCATATCGTCCAGTCATACTTTGGTCTCTTAACAGCTGATCAGCCCGGTCAAGACTATTACATTATGGTATCCTCCCGTTTCACCACTCCAGTCCTCACTACTACTGGCATTCTTCACTTCAGCAACTTTGCTGGCCCAGTCATCAGCCCACCTCTAGGTGGGCCCACCATCCAAATAAATTGGTCCCTAAAACCAGGCCCATTCTATAAACAACAACTCAAGGAGTTTGATAAAAGACAACGGAGCCCCAGAGAATTCTCAAAGACCTAAAATCTATCATGCCAGCTGCCTTTATTTCATTTAGATCACGATGAGGAGCAGCCGTGTGGGCATAGGCACAACAAAGCAAGAATCCCGCACTAAGTAAATTGGCCCCCCGAACCTCGTGATGTGTACTGAAATAATCGATGGCCACCAAATGCAGTCTTATCAATATTTACTCTGGTGTTCTTTTACATGATACCCATTGCTTT
The DNA here is from genome assembly GCA_008638375.1 of Nyssa sinensis. Taxonomy (NCBI): domain Eukaryota; kingdom Viridiplantae; phylum Streptophyta; class Magnoliopsida; order Cornales; family Nyssaceae; genus Nyssa; species Nyssa sinensis. The sequence goes on along the minus strand of VIRR01000492.1, from coordinate 6,450 downwards.
TGTGCAATCATTTGCAAATCTGGAGGGTCTCCAAAGAGTTCTTTCTTTCCTCAGGCCACTGATTGGATTGAACTTCATCAAGTCATTCCTACAGGGTTTTCTTCCAGATTATCTTTCTTTTGTTGGAGAAAAGATTCTTTTTCTGAAGCCAAGGAATTTTTCTTCGCTCTTACGAAGATTTCGGCAATCAACAAAATTCTAATGGCAGTCAATCCGATCTTATGACTGGAGCCAGTTCTTCCAACGAATTTCATAAAAGCAGAATGGCAAGATCATCACTATTTCCTGCTTCTTCATATAGTCCATCAGAAGAAACTTTTTGTGACTCTACTGTTGAAAACACCATAAAAAAATAGATGCTGACAATTTCATACGTTTTCTTGAGGAATCAGCTCACGTCTGTCACAGTTGGGATTATACTGCTACAATCTCGATAAATCCATTGGAGAAATGCAGTCCGATTAAGTTCGTGACCATGGAGAAGCCGACTCAAAACTTAAATTTCTTGAGAAGCATGTACAAGAGGTCCGCAAATCAGTACAGATCCTAAGAAACAAACAGGAACTTGCTGAAACTTAGAAAGGACTAGCCAAGCTCCAGCATGCACAGAAAGAGTCCTCCACTGCAATCCATTCCAACAGAATGAGAAGAGATCTCCACCACCAATTTCTGATTCCAAAGAGACTGACAACACATCAGAGGTGCATGGCCAACTTCAAACCCCATTGACATTGTCTCATTTTACTCCGTCGATGCTCAATACAGATCTACACATCACCATCGGTATTGTGCTGGATTCTGGTGATGGTGTAGGTCACACAGTTTCAGTCTATGAAGGCTATGCCCTTCCCCATGCCATCCTCCGTCTGGACCTTGTAGACCAAGACCTAACAGAAGACCTGTATAAAAATATCTCACTCAGGGTGACTTCAAAACCCTGCTTCAAGAACTTCTGGCAACTCACCCAGCTATATCTTTGCACTGCATGTATCTCTGTCACGGTACACTTAGGGAGTACGAGTGCAATGGACTTCACTAAGCTATCTTCAACAAGCACCCTTACTATTGGACTACTTACTACAGATATATCAATTGTCTACTATGCTAATCATGCGGATTCTTCTATGATTCTTCCATCTCAATGCACAGACTCCCAGGTCTGGTCCATCTTAATGCACAGACTCTTAGTCTGGTCCATCAAATGTACAGACCTCTTGGTCTGGTCCATCTTAATGCACAGACTCTTAGTCTGGTCCATCAAATGTACAGACCTCTTGGTCTGGTCCATCTTAATGCACAGACCCCCAGGTCTGGTCCATCTTAATGTACAGACCTCTTGGTCTGGTCCATCTTAATGCACAGACCCCCAGGTCTGGTCCATCTTAATGTACAGACCTCTTGGTCTGGTCCATCTTAATGCACAGACTCTTAGTCTGGTCCATCAAATGTACAGACCTCTTGGTCTGGTCCATCTTAATGCACAGACCCCCAGGTCTGGTCCATCTTAATGTACAGACCTCTTAGGTCTGGTCCATCTTAATGCACAGACCCCCAGGTCTGGTCCATCTTAATGCACAGACTCTTAGTCTGGTCCATCAAATGTACAGACCTCTTGGTCTGGTCCATCTTAATGCACAGACTCTTAGTCTGGTCCATCAAATGTACAGACCTCTTGGTCTGGTCCATCTTAATGCACAGACCCCCAGGTCTGGTCCATCTTAATGTACAGACCTCTTGGTCTGGTCCATCTTAATGCACAGACCCCCAGGTCTGGTCCATCTTAATGTACAGACCTCTTGGTCTGGTCCATCTTAATGCACAGACTCTTAGTCTGGTCCATCAAATGTACAGACCTCTTGGTCTTGGTCCATCTTAATGCACAGACCCCAGGTCTGGTCCATCTTAATGTACAGACCTCTTAGGTCTGGTCCATCTTAATGCACAGACCCCCAGGTCTGGTCCATCTTAATGCATAGGCTCAAGTCTGGTCCATCTTAATGCACAGGCTCAGGTCTGGTCCATCAAAATGTACAGACTTCATGTCTGGTCCATCAAAATGTACAGACTTCATGTCTGGTCCAACAAAATGTACAGACTTCATGTCTGGTCCAACAAAATGTACAGACCTCAGGTCTGGTCCATCAAAATGTACAGACTTCATGTCTGGTCCAACAAAATGTACAGACCTCATGTCTGGTCCACCTAATGTACAGACCTTCTGGTCTGGTCCATTTTTCTTACTCTATCAACCTTTATAAAAATCTTGTTTTATTTCCAAATGTTGCAGGACAATATATTATGAATCATCAAGTACGTGTGACTCTTCAAAAACCCTAACCTCAGTTCTGCACAGATCTCACAGAACTGAGGCTCGGGGGGGGAGTAACTGATGAGCCATAAAAAGCCACCTCCAGAGCAGAGCTGCCAGCAGAGCTGAGCAGCAACCAGCAGAGCTGCTGAGCATAACTGCCGAGCAGAAATGCCGAGCAGAGCTGACCTCTAGCAGAGCTGCCAGCAGAGCTGAGCAGCAAGCAGCAGAGCTGCCTCTGGCCGAGCTGCCTCCAGAGCAGAGCTACCTACTGAGCAGAGCTGCCTACCGAGCAGAGCTGCCTACCGATCAGAGCTACCGAGCAGAGCTGCCTCAGAGCAACTACCAGCAGAGCTGTCTACCGATCAGAGCTGCCTACCGAGCAGAGCTGCCTACCGAGCAGATCTGCCTACCGATCAGAGCTGCCAGCAGAGCTGAGCAGCAAGCAGCAGAGCTGAGCAGCAAGCAGCAGAGCTACCGAGCAGAGCTGCCCCAGAGCAACTACCAGCAGAGCTGCCTACCGAGCAGAGCTGCCTACCGAGCAGATCTGCCTACCGATCAGAGGAGTTCCGAACTGGGCATCGTCTTCTATAAACTTCCGACCTCAGAATAAGGAATATATCTTAGAGTGCAAGACTTTCAGATAGGAAAGAATCCTACCCCAAATCAAGGAAGATTATCACATATCTTTTAACCTTGTCAAACAAGGAAAAGAATTCTATTCAATATAGGAAACTACTAAAATCAATGACTCTCAACCCTATAAATAAAGGGGCCAGGTATATTCAATGACATTCAATCATATATACAATCACTCTCTTTTACACATATTTTTATTCCCTCTTTACTGACTTGATCGTCGGAGGGTCCTCCTTCTCTTTTTTGCAGGTCCTTCTTGCCGAATCGTCGAAATTATGACCGGTGCTGTTTTTTGCAGCATCAATGATCTAGGAGGCTGTGCAGGTGGTGGTGCATGTGGCTGGTTTTCAGATTTCCAGCTAAAATTGGGATGATTTCGCCACCCTTGATTGTAAGTCTCAGAGTAGGGTGTGAAAGGCTTCTTGTACATACCTAGGGTATTACATTGGTCCTCATACATCTCTCTCATCTCAATTGAGGTGGGACACTCTTGGGCAAGGTGATCTACCCCGCCACACACAAAACATGGTCTAAAAGACTCTGCCTGATTAGCCAAGTGTATTGGCTTTAAGTCTCTAGCCTTTAATGCCTCTAACTCCCTAGTGAGTGTCTCAACCCTAGCTTTCAAGTTATCCTCTTCCCTAATATGGTAAATTCCCTCACTCTGTTGGTTACCTATGGGTCGTGACCTATTTGTGCTCTCAGTAGCACTAGGTCCTGTCCATGTGTGAGCTTTTTCAGCAAGCTCATTAAGGCACTCTATGGCCTCATCAGGATCTTTCTGTAAGAACTCACCATTGCACATCATCTCTACAAATTGGCGCTCTCTAGGTGTAAGTCCCTCATAGAAATAACTCACTACACACCAACTCTCATACCCATGGTGAGGGCATATACTCAATAACTCCTTAAATCTCTCCCAAGACTGATACAAAGTCTCACTATCCTTTTGTGCAAAGGTAGAAATCTGTCTTTTTAAAGCATTGGTCTTGTGTTGGGGAAAGTATTTAGTGAAGAAAATCTGGGTCATCTCATTCCACGATCCAATTGATTGTGGTCTCAGTGAGTATAGCCAACTCTTAGCTCAATCCTTCAAAGAGAAAGGAAAGAACTTAAGTCTCACAATGTCTTGTGTTGCATGTTGACTATGGAAAGTCGCAACTACCTCTTCAAACTCCCTAATGTGCACATATGGATTCTCATTTTCCAAACCATGAAATGTAGGGAGTAACTGTATCACCCCTGTTTTAACATCAACTGGACGGGCATTAGGTGGAAACATGATGCATGATGGTGTGACTGTGCGTGTAGGGTGAAGGTAATCCTGAAGGGTCCTAGTGGGTTGATCCTCATATTCACTCATATTTGCAGAATTGGAAGAATTATCAAACACAGAATTAGAAAAACAAGAAAAATTAGACTCTAAATCCGACTCTAACACAGGCCTATAAGCAAAGCGGCCTAATGCGTCCCTATACCTATTATGCATGCAAGATGACAATAATAAAATAAATAAGTAAAAAAAAAGGAATAAAAGAAAATGAATAAATAAATAACTAGAAAATAAAAAAATAAAAAAAAAATAAAAAAAAATAATAATAATAATAAAGCAACTAAAAGAAGGAACGAAGTTACCGCCTTTACAAACTGTTGAAAAGAAAAACTATCTACTGATTCTTCTACCGTCTCCCAGGCAACGGCGCCAAAATTTGATTACGCCCAAAGAATAACGCGGTAGTTGTAGTGTGGCTTTGGGGTGTCGATTCCACAGGGAGACTAAATTAAAAGAATAATAAACAGAATTTCTGAACTACAGAAATATTAGACGGTTAACGAGACAATAAAAGTATGAAAAAATGATTTTTGAATGCAAATTAAAAATTAAACAAATTGATTAATAGAAGAAAATACTCAAATTTAACGAACAGTGGAGTGTCGGGAATCCCTTGCACATATATGGTATTTCAATTATTTTTAATTCACAGATAACTCAATTGAGAAATTAAATTCCAAAAATCTCAATCGGAAGATTTAAAATTATGCATCAAAATTAGACTAAAAATAACCCTTCGAAAAATCATTCATCATCTTTAAATCACTCAAATTATTATTCACATTGATAAAATACAATGACGACAATATACTCGATAAGCAATACTGCAGCAGAGAATTGAATCAATATAAATATTTAATTGTTCCAAAAATAATCAAAACATTAATCCATTCGATAGAAAAAGCATGACTGAATCTATAAACGAACTAAAACCTTTAATTATTCGGACAATAAAATCCAACAATTAATTATGAATGATCAACGAAGAATTTAACAAATTAAAACTATGTGCAGGAATTAAAATAAATCAAAATAGCCATATATGGTACAAGTTCATCCTTAACTCCACTTGAAAATTTAGTTACTCATGTACAGGATGGATAACATAAATTTTACGGAGAGAAAATTGAGTCATGGAGCAGCTGCGATGTTTCCTGTCGCCTCTGCGCTAGTCGCACCTCTGTTCCTCTTCTCTGAATCGCGCCGCAGCCCTGTCAACAGCCGTCCTCCCTTCCTTTTGTATTATTTTTTTTCTCTCTTTTAAATACTCCACCGCCGCGCCCTAAAGCCCCATGCCCAAGCCTCACAACTGCATGCAGCTTTGACCCAATGCACCTCACGCCCAGGCCCGTTTCTTGGCTTCAATCAGCGCTTGGTTTCTTTATTTCAGTCGGGCCCCACACTAATAAATCTCCATTTTTCTTCAAAGCAGCCCATGAAACCAGCACACACCAAGCCCCCAACGCAGCAGACAGCCGCTTGGGCCCACGCCAGTAACTTTTAATTCCCCTTTGTTCCTGTTCTGCATAGCCAGGTCCCATAGCCACACTTTTCCTTTACTTTCTTTGGTTTTTTTTTTTTTTCTTTTCTTTCCTTTGATTTTCTTATTGCTTCTTTGACTTTTCTTGGTCTTCCCTCATCAGCCGTTTCTGCACCTTCCAGCTTCATGGGCCCATTATTTTTTTTCTTTTCTTTTTCTTTATTTTGCTTTCTTATTCCCGCGCACAGTCAGTTGCCACAAACTTTACACCCTATTTTCTATCAGATAACAATTGAATCTCAACTCGGGCCCTTCACAAAAGTTGTAGCCTTGGATGAATAGATAATTTTAGGCTCAAACACCACCTGATTTGGACTTTAGAAGCTCAAGTTACGGCCCCTTCAAGTTGGCTAGACGGACAGAATTTGGGACAGCTTTCCAGACCTGATTTCGAAACAATGTTTGGAGGCTCAAACGAACTCCGATTTTTGCAAACCAAATCTTTCTGAAAAGCTTAAGATATCCTCTAAATATTTCATGAAGACCGCTTTCTCATTTTAAAACTCTAACGTCATCCAAATCTCAATTGAAACTCAATGGTTGAATCTGCCAAAAAGCCAAAAATAGTTCCAAAAATATTAAGTATAAAGCGCAATTGCAAACTAACTCTCGCCAACAAAGATGCAATAT
>VIRR01000491.1:0-126108 GCA_008638375.1 Nyssa sinensis | reverse complement strand
ATTCATTATCAATGTAATGAAAATATACATGACATGCCCATGCAACTCAATGCCACACCATGTCAACTCTATGCCATGTCAACCTTATGTCACACCCATGTCAACTCTATGCCATGTCAACCTTATGTCACACCCATGTCAACTCTATGCCACACTCATGTCAATTCATGTAATGTAATGTAATGTCCCTTCATGGATCACTCCCGTTGGTTGGGTACCAAATGCAATGTCATGTCCCTTCACGGATCGCTCCTGTTGGTTCGGGCACCAAATGCAATGTCATGTCCCTTCACGGATCGCTCCTGTTGGTTCAGGTACCAAATACAATGTCATGTCCCTTCACGGATCGCTCCCGTTGGTTTGGGTACCAAATGCAATGTCATGTCATGTCATGTCATGTCATGTATAAGGAATCACACTATGCCAATATGCTTTGATTCCACCATACCATAATGTAATCTCAATAAAGCATCATATCCACACATGAAGCATGCTTTAAACGATGTATTACACAATAACATTCAAATTAGAAGATCCTATCATCAAGGTTACATGCCATACATAGTCCATGTAACACATGCTTTAAGTCACATATTTCATAATCCCAACAATTTTCAAAAACATAATCCACACATTATGCTAACACATGCGATTTACACATAGTCATGATCCACCTTCATCACCAAAATTTCAAAAAGATAACAAGGGGCACATAAGCATATAAGCAATAAACAAACATGTGAATCATCAAGTCAACATGGCGGTTATTCCTAAACTTAATTCTATTTCTTACTTAGCACAATATATCGTACCTAATGGGTTGTCTCAACCCTAAGAAATCGCACTCACGGTGTAGCTAAACTACCATGAAAATGCAGAAGGTCAGACCGCCCTCTCTTGTCCTATCAGTGTCCCTAAAATCATAAAGTACAACTCAGTTATTACTACTTAAATTATACTATTCATCAAATTTTATGTCTTTATTTCATGAGTTTCTATTTTGCTAAATTAAACTCTACTGTTGAGTCCGGACCGTCGAAGAAAATAGGTTTGGGCTTTTGCGGAATTTAATTTGGACATTCGAGCTAAAAAGGGCAAAACAGTCATTTTGTACCTTTTACGGGTCCTTACATCCCGAGACCTCTTTTTACAAATCGGACTCTACAGTTGAGTCCAAAATTTTTAGGATAATAAAATTCTACTATTTTTTACTTAATTCGGAGTTCGTTTGACTACGTTTCTACTCAGGGGCATTTTGGTAACTTTTAAGGGTTCCACGTGTCTTTTATTTTTCGGGACCTTGTCTCGCGTCACAGATTTCACCGTTGGTCTTAGGAGGTCCAAGATAGTAAGAAAACATATATGACTTGTCGTATTTGGGCTTTGGGACATTTCGGAGTATTTAATTTAATTAAATAAATTTAATTTGTAAAATAGAGTAAAGTATAATATATATATATATATATATATTTATTAATTGCACATTTGGACACAGGATTATCCTATCCAAAATGGCTCCACGCGCTCGCCCTCACGCGCCCCACCACGGTTCGAGTCTGGGCAGCCGCATATGTTGTGAAACCCACCCCCCCTTTTTATTTTATTCTTTTTTTTTTAATCTATTGGGCCCAAGACCAACAGGCCCAGTTCCCCTTTTAATTTAAAACCAACCCAACACCCTTCAACCCAAGACAGGCCCAAATGCAATCCGTAGGACAGGCCTAAGTCTCAGCCGTGCACCCCCCGATTATCCGACCGACCTTCGGTCGTCTCTTCCATCCACAGTCGTCGTCCGGCGACTATTTTTTTTTCCCCATTTCCTCGAGTTTTACATGTCCAAACTTCTTCATTTTTACATCAAATTACTCCTCAAACATTGAGGGACCCATTTCAGACTGTTTTGAACCTCACAAACGCTCGGTTCCTAACATGTGACACCCAGATTCCGGCCACGCATGCCAGATTTCCGGCGAGCTTCATTTTCAGTGATTTCACCATCGTTTTAAAACCCAAATCTTTCCTATAGGTTTCTTACATCCCATAGCATCATTTTTGTAAACTAAAATCAAGGCTTTTTTGGCTTAAACTTGTGAAACCCGAATCACCACCTCGACCTGCAAGTGGGATTTTCTCCCTTGTCTCTTGCCCATTTAAAGTGATTCCAATGGGTTTGGAATCCTTGGAGGGTCTTGTTCGATCCTAAAGGAAATGATAAGGTCTTGTTTTGGTTCTCTCAGACCCGAGCTTCAAGGTGGCCATCCATGGAGGCCCCTTCACGGTTTGATGTTCTGGGTTTGGTTCAGGCCTGGTTTTCATATCTAAGTCAAGTCCCACACAGTCTAGATGTCATGCATGCATTCAAGAAGTTTAAATAGTTAATATATATACATACATTCTAGAGAGAGAAACAAAGTGGGTTTGTGATTCTTTACCTCAAAAATGGCACCTCTCCTCCCTTGTTTGCTTCTAACCCCTCTCTAATGAATTCAAAATGTGCTAGGGCTGTCTGCTACTCTCCTTCTCCCTCCTTCTTCTCTTTTCTTTGCTTTCTCTCTCTACCCCACTCTCTCTCTCTCTCTCTACTTTCTCTCTATATCAGGACTCACCTCTCAAGGACTATATTCTTCCTTTGCTTCTTCTAATTCCTCACAACTCTCCCCCTGTATACATACCCCCACAGACCACCTCAATCCTCACTCAAATCCAACGGACATCTATATATATATATATATGATCACACGCCAACCCACTGCCCAGGCAGCTATAGCCTCCCCTATCTCTCTCTCGGTTCTCCCAGTTCCTGACCTGCCCTACTGCTCCAGCCACCCTCCTCCTTCACAATCAGCTTTGCATTAAATGCAAAGTTGACCTTGTTATATATATATATATATGTATATATTACCACTTATGTACACACACACGGCTGGCATGCATTCCTATATATATATATAAATATTTAAATACTCATATACATATATACACATCATATACATACATGCACACCCTACGTGTATATCATATATATATATATATATATATATATATATTCAAATACATTACATATGTGTACCTAATTGCATGTACATGTATATAATACATAATATCATACACCTGCATACATACAATACATCACGCACATTTGCATACATATACACATATCTACACACATACATAATGCACACTTCATACATACCCACAATTTAAATAAAAGGATGAATAATGGAAAGACACAATAACACTTAAATGAAATAAATAAATAAATAAGGAAACAATAATATAATGATAGTTAAATCAAATAAATAATAATAATAATAATAAAAAATTTATTTCAAAAATTCAAATCATTACATGCCCAACCAAAGCCACCGATCCAGACTTTGTTAACCGAAGTGCTGCCTGACTACCACAACTGAATAAGGTACGCTCTCAAACCCTTAATAGTTTTTATTTAGATCTAGTTGATCTCGCATCTTTTATCATTCTTGATAAAGGAGGGTAAACCAGAGAACTACGTGACTTTGATTTCATTTTCTAAATGGATACGTAGGAAGCCCTCGGGCCCGAGTCAGATCTTTTTTCTATCTTTTCCATTTTATTTTATTTCTTCGTGCTAGATCTTTTATTATTTATCTCTCTCAGACTCATGTCTCTCTTTTCAGTTTTCTCATGACAAAATAGCCTTACAAGTGAATATTCGAGGCCGATTCATTCGAATCGGGCGGGGTGGGTGCCTAGACCTTCCTACTCCATACCTTAGCCTCCGAGCCCATTTCTCTGGTGTTTTTGTTTCATTTCATTTCTTTATCTTTATTTGATCAATGTTAAGGGATCTTTTAATATGTATTTAGGATTAAAGTGATATAATTTTCATTCCATTTCTTTCAGTTTCCTTCATATATATTGTTAAATCTATAATAGGTTTGCTTATTTCTTACTAAAAAATAAGCTAACGACTCCTTAATTTTCCTATGTTCCATAAGAAGCGTTCCTTCCCACCTTTAGGGAACGAGACGGTCGGGATCCCTTTAAATCCACAAAAAGGATGACACAAACTTTCCTTTTTTTCGGTGTTGGTGCCCACAGTGGTGACTCCACTAAGGACTAAACAGGGCAAGACTCGATGGAGTATTCATTTCAAGGCTATGTTGTTTATATATTTTACATTCATTTGATGTTTATGCTTTTTGATGGATCTATTGATGTATGGATGCTTGAATGTATGGATGGATGAATAAAAAATGACTAAAATTTGAATGCCTTGCACACACATCACTCCATAACATTTGCATTTACACTACATACCTTTTAAACCTTGGACAGTTAATAACCGTCACCCCATATGCTTACTCAATTTGACGGGTGACACCGGTGAAAGCCCTCTACTCCTTGATCAAATACTGCTCGACCGAGGACATTACATTCTAGTGGCCTTGGGATGGTATGCAAAAAGGTGATACGGTACCATTTAACCATAGTCATTATAATCTAATGGCTGTGGGAGGTATATGGCACGTTCTATAAGAAGGGGAACCTTGAAACCTTTACCCCGATCGAAGCGTCATGCATATAATCTACCATAGATTCATGATTCAAGACTTTTAACCTAGTTTCGGTAAGACACACACAGACAATTTTGCAAAATTTTGCATAGTCAGGAAAAGCCTAGAAAGTAAAACAAAATACCCCTCTCTATTGATCGATCGGCATAGGGGCTAAGTGCCGATTGACACATAGATGTGTGCCATGTGCCGATCGGCACATCAAGGACATTTTTTTATTTTGAAAATTTTTGAAGTTTTTGAATTTTTTGAAAAACTGTGACTTTTTCACTAATGGGACAATAGAATGACTTTTAAAAGGAACTTTTTGGTCTTATTCTCATCACATAATCCTTCTAAATCAACTCAAGTTCTAATCATGATCGGTTCTAATAAAATTCTGGATTAATTCAAATATTTTCTCGATTCTTTGCGAATCTTTCCCTCAAAGTCTAAAGGTTATTGTTTATGATTCGCTTCGGAAACTAGTGTATTGACTTCCAAGATTTCACAATTTGGATTCTTTAATCGTCTTAAGAATCAAGTTGGGGCTCCAATCTATGGCTCTCCTTCTCAATTCTTTCTATCATACCAACCACTTGAGATAGGTTTCAATTCCTTTTCATGAGTCACCTCTCTTTAGGATCTTTATCTCGTCAATTAAGGTTCAACTTGACCACTTCGATAGGGTATAATCAATTCCATTAGGATTGCATCTTCCCAACCTTTAGGATTGCTTTCCTTATTCAAGCAAATTGTTCCATCCTCTAAAAACTCAGGGGCTACCTAGGCATTATGCCCCTAACCTTTTTCAAAAAAAAAAAAAAAATCATAATTCAAAAAAGTGAATATTTCATTTTTCTATTAAGGAATAGTCACTCTTTTCCATTGGTGATCATTATTGAAATAACTTTTCATTCTACTTAAAGTTTTGAAACAAAAAAACTCTTTGGAATATTAGCTTGGATTCAAACTCTTCTACACTCATTAGAGATCAAAAAATTCTTTGAGGTTTCCTATCCCATTGCAGCTCTTATTCCCTTAGTTGAGCCCAAAAACTATGGCATTAAAATCAAGTCAATCACTGCACCTTGTCACTTTGGATCAGGATCAATTACTCAAGATTTTGGCCAAAATCAGAGAAGATATGGCCGATTATAAGGATGAAACACAGAAGCTCTCCCAGACAGTCTAAAAAATGTTACAACACTTGTTAGCACTACCGCCACAACTCCCAACAGGGCCTAACAATGCTCCCAATAATCAACGACCTATACCTCCTCAAGATCATATCCCACAGAATTAGCAGGCCCAAGATGCATTCATACATGATCATTTTGTTTGAGCCGAACAAAATTGGCCCCAAAATGAAGTCAAACCTCAAGATAAGCCTAACACCAATGAAGAGGCCCTTCTCAAAAGGATTGAAAAAATGGAACTCTTTATATGCAAATCCAACCATGGAGATGACATGATTGATATCCACAAACTCTCCCTATATCTAGAGGTTTGTTTGCCCTACAAGTTCAAAAGTTCAGACTTAGAAAAATTCAATGGGACCCCATGCCCAAAGACCCATCTCAAGCTCTATGTTCAGGCTATGCAACCACTAGGGGCTACAACTGAAATGATGGCTCAAAGGTTCCACCAAACCTTTACTAGGGTAGCTCTCTATTGGCTCTTAAACCTATAAGAGTCCACATCCAAGGATTAGGAACAATTCTGCAATGCCTTTGTCAAAAAGTACAAGTACAACAATGAGTTAGACATCACACTCAAGGACTTTAAGACTACCTAGCAAGAACCTAAGGATACTCTTTCCACTTTCATCACTTAGTAGAGGGCCAAAGTGGCCCAAATGGTCAACAGGCCGAGTGAAGTCGAATAGGTACAATTGGTAAAGAGGAACTTGCTTCCCATTTACTATGAATCATTATTTTGCCTACTGCTTTAAGACTTTTAAAGCTCTTATAGGGGCTAGAATCCAAATCGAGGATGCAATCAATGATGGAACATTGAGGAAACCCACACAAAAACATTAAGCCCAATAACTCAACGATTGCGATCAATGCTTTAACTCCATAGCCGTCTTTTTCTTAGTCTGTTAGTTCAACTACCTCACAATCGCTAAATTCATCTTGAAGGCACCCATCAAGGTTGTAACACTCTAACTCGATCACCAGAAAATTAAGTCACTAATTTAGTATTAGAAACTTTACGAAGCAAAATGAAAAGTTACGAAAAATTAAACCGAGATAATAAAGACTACAAAATAATAATAATAATAATAATAATAATAATAATAATAATAATAATAATAATAATAATAATAATAATAATAATAATAATAATACAAGCAGACGAGGAGAAACAAGAAAAAATAAAAATAAAACAAGAAGGGGGAAATAGGATAATGTCAAACAAGACATAAAGAGAAAAAGGTTTGAAAAATGGCCAAAAGTGTTGGCCAAGGGATTTGATCCCAAGACCAAAATGTGGGAAGAATTTTAAAACCAAAAATTAAGCCAGCTTAGCTGCTGGCACATTTGTGCCATATATCTCACTAGATATATATCCATATAAAAGTCATCTCACCTCCCAAATCATCCAATGAAGTAACATGCAGCACCTCAGCCAATTGTTAATGAATATATGTATGTATATATAAATATATATATGTATGGTTGCATGTGTTGTGTGCAAACCAGACTTGTGTAAGTGTGTGTGTGTGTGTGTGTGTGCGTGCATATGCGGGTAAAGAGAGAAAGAGAGAGAGAGAGAGAGAGAGAGAGAGAGAGAGAGAGAGAGGGATATAAGAAGAAGAAGAAGAAGAAAGATAAGAAGGAGGGAAGAAAACATACATATATGGTTAGATGGAGCTTGGAAGAGTCCAGAATTAGAGGTGAAAGGAAGGGCACCACCATGCACTAGAGGTAAAGCTCAACTGAAACTCTCTCTCTAAGATTTAAAGAAAGAAACCCTACTATTAGCCTTTGTTTTGAAGATTAAAATGCATGCATGTATCAAATATTGAAAGAGGGAAGAAAATAGAAGAAAAATGGTGAAGTGTGAACTTGGAAAACCATAGAATTCATAAGACCCGAAATATAGGGAAGTTGAGTTTTTTATCAAACTTGATTAAAGCTTCAAAACAATTACACAGATCAAACGAGCATAAAAATGGGACATGCAATAACTTGAACCACTAAAAATGGTTAAGAAACCATTAAGAAAATAGTGGTGATAGTTGGGGGAAAGAAAAATTAAAACAAGTAATTTGGGCTCATTTTGTTGTCATTTGGGGAGGAGAATGGGTTCTAAATGATTTCAGAAGCTTGTAGGTAAAATTTGGTGCACAAACAGTGGCTAAAAGCCACAAAATAGAGGATGCTCTATTTCGAGCATGGATAAGGTTCAAATCAAAAAATGGAAACTATAGGTGGAATCCTCATGAAAAGTAGTTTCGAACCATGTTGAGCTTACACCAGAATTCCACCGGCGATGGTCACTGGCTCTAGAGAAGGCTACTGGAACCCTCGTTGAAGTAATAGGCAAGAAGTACACTGACGAGTCGGGTCTCGGGTCGAATCTCGAGTCAGGCTCCGACCGAATTAAAAAGGGTTTATCAAAACTACGTTGTTTTGGTTAAATGAGTTTAAAAATAAAATGTTTGGCTGACGTCAGCATAACGTCCGCATGGCGCATTGAACTGGTTGGTTTTTCACAGTTTGGGGCTGGTTCACTTAAAAACTAAATAAACCACATGGTTTTATTCTAAAAGTTTTCAAAAATTATGTTTTGCCCCCCATTGGATTCTGAAATTGTGTATAGACCCCCAGAACCTTCAATTATTTGTAAAATGACCCCCAACAGTTTTGATAAATTATGAAATGGCCCAGAGATTAATTTAATATTTATTTTAAATCCCTTTAATTAAATGAGAAATTACCAAAATACCCTTAGCCAAAAATAGACCAAATGAAGGCTAATTAAAATAAAAAAAGAAAAAGAAAAAGTGCAACCCAATATTTTTTGGCATTCCAAACTCAACGGTTGAGTCCAATTTGTGAGATTAAGTCCTGAAAAATTAAGACACGTAAAATGTAAAATTACCATTTTACCTCTAATGATACTCAGGGCCAATTGAATATAAAAGGTAGTCCATCTTGATTATTTTGGACAATCCGAACTCAACGGCAGAGTCCATTTCAACAAACGAAGTATCAAAAAATATGACACATAAAAGCGTAGAATTACGAAAACACCCCTAAGCTTAAAATAAACTATAGGTACGCAAATTTAGATCTAGAAAAGCCTAAATCAATTATCTTTGACACGCTGAACCTAACGGTGACATCCTTTTGGGAAAAATAAGACTCAGTAACAAACTAAAAAATGACCAATGCATCCTTGAGACTTAATGAAGCTATAGGAAGAGGGTATTTGGAATAGAAAGAGCTTTAAGTTAATAGTTGAATTGTGTGATGCTTTGAACAAGAAAGTAACAAGACCTTGAATTGTGATTATAGGGACGCTCGTTTAAAAGAAGAATTTTTAGATTAAGCTTTTGGGAGTTCAGGTGAGTTTTTTATATCGTCTCTAAGGTGGATTTTATTATAGATATAAATATTAAAATCTTTTATGACTTTGATAATAGACGCCTTTATGAGTTTTTCACGTCATGTCTAAGGTGGATTTTCATTATAGATATAAATATCGAATTCTTTTATGACTTTGATAATTGACGCCTTGTGAGTATTTCTATGTCATGCTTGAGGTGGATTTTTATTTTAGATATAAATATCGAACTCTTTTATGACTTTGATAATTGACGCCATTTGAGTTTTCCATGTCATGTTAAGGTGAAATTTTATTATAGATATAAATATTGAATTCTTTTACGACTTTGATAATAGACACCTAGTGAGTATTTTTCATGCCATGTCTAAGGTGGATTTTATTACACATATAAATATTGAACTCTTTTATGACTTGAAAATAGACGCCCTTCATTTGATATCTCGCTTTGAATGACTTATCGATGTATATTGTCATTTTTTTATAGCCTTTGTTAATAGATACATTGTGCCTAGTATATATTTTAAACGATCCATTGATATCTATATTGTCTTCCCTTTAACTCAAAAAAATGTTTTGTACGATACTCATAACACTTACAGTTTTCTTATCGATCTCTAAACTGTTTTGACTAAAGGCTAAATATGAAACTCTTATTTGAATAACTGAGATTGTTATTGATGTTGTTGATTTTGGATATGATTTTGATGTTTTGAATGAAACACCCTTCTATGACTGGTCACTATTGAATAGATTGTGACTTTATCAAATATCGATCTCAGTCAGCGAGGTTCTAATTTGCTGGCTATAGAATCTTCTATGATTGGTCATTATTGAATAGATTGTGACTTTATTGAACCCTAACCACGGGTATATTGGTGGTATTATCTAATATTGATCTCAGTCAGCGAGGTTCTAATTTGTTGGCCATAAAATCTTCTATGATTGGTCATTATTGAATAGATTGTGACTTTATTGAACCTGTCACGCCCCGAATTTCTACAAACCCGGGGGTGAGTGTAACAAAATTAAAAGAAGAAAAAATAAAGGAAAAAAAAGACAATCACATGCATTTCAACACTAACTCAGTCCAGGTTCTGATACAAATTCGTAAGCCTTATCCATTGCTTCACAACATATAAATTAAACGTGCATAGTTCAGGGCTTATGCCCTTGTACAATATCAACACATGCCCCAAGGGCCAAAAACACTTCAAGTTCTTTCTTTCACTAAGACATCACCAAATGTCATGTAGTCAGAGCGTCATCTGAAATGGTATCCCACGAATGGGTCAGCTCAACTGCTGATATAATATAATGTTAATGCAAGAAACAAAATTAAGGCGTGGCATGTGCAAGTGTATAGTTATATCTACATGTCATTCAATATCATCCATACAATGTATTAGCAATAATCTGCATGTCATCCAACTCATCAACATAATTTAAGGCGTGGCATGTGCGAGTGGACAGCTATATCTACATGTCATTCAATATCATCCATACAATGTACTAATCATATCCATAAAACATCCATACAACTCTATGCCACACCCATGTCTCACTTTACGGACCTTCCCCGCAAGCTTGCAAGTACCTCAATATGTCTCGCTTCACGGTCAGGAATCCGTCAGCATGCAAGTACCAATGGTCGATTTTGGGTTTTTCACCACAGGATCTACACCCTCATAATGTACAGCACCACGTGCTTAACTCACACTATGTTCCAAGGAATCACACTGTGCCAATATGCTCTGATTCCACCATGCCATAATACAATCTCAATAAAGCATCTTATCCACACATGAAGCATGCTTTAGACAATGTATTACATAACAACATTCCAATCGAAAAATCCTTTCATCAAGGGCACATGCCATACATAGTTCACTTAAACACATGCTTTAAGTTACACAGTTCATAATCTCAACAATTCTTGAAAATATAATTCACACATTATGCTAACACATGGAATGTACATATAGTCATGATCCACATCCATCACTTAACCAAACATTCAAAAAGATAATAAGAAACATATAAGCATATAAGCAATCAAACAAATATGTGAATCATTAGGTCAACATGGAAATTATTCCTAACTTAATCCTATTTCTTACTTAGCACAATATATCATACCTGACAGGTCGTTCTCAACCCAAGAAGTCGTACTTGTAGCGTAGCGGAACTAACAGTAAGAATGCAAAAGATCAGACCACCTTATCTTTGCCCTTCAGTGTTCCTAAAATCATGAGATACAACTCAGTTCAATTGCTACTTGAACTATGCTATTCATCAAATTTTATGTCTTTATTTTATGACTTTCTATTTTGCCAAATTAAACTCTACTATTGAGTTCGGAACGTCGAAGAAAGTTGGTTTAGGATTTCGCGGAATTCGATTCGGACTTCTGCACTAAAAAGGGCAAAGCGGTCATTTTGTACCTTACGGTTCTTACATCCTGAGACTTCTTTTCACAAATTGGACTCCACGGTTGAGTCTGAAATGGTTGAGATAATAAAATTCTACTATTTTTTTACTTAAATCGGAGTTCGTTTGAATGCATTTTAACTCAAGGGCATTTTGGTAATTTTAATGTTATTACAGGTCTTTTATTTTTCGAGGCATCGTCTCGCATCACAGACCTCACCGTTGGTCTCAGGAGGTCTAAGATAATTAGAATACATATATGACTTATCTAATTTGGGCTCCAAGCCATTTCGGGGTATTTAATTAATTAAATTAATTTTAATTAATTAAATGAAATCAAAATGTAATATATATATATATATATATATATTTCATGCCAAAATGGGCACGGGATTGAAGTTTATGATGGAGGTCATGGCGACCCAATTCCGGTCGATTTCAAGTGTTTTTCAAATACAATTTTCTTCCATTTTTCTTATGGATCCCTCTCCTAATCTTAGTTTTCATTTTAGAACTTCCTAATCTCACAAATAATGAGATCAACAGTCCCGGCCGATTTTCCGGCCAAGTCTTCATTTTCGTTTTTTCTTGATCATTCTCCTACTATTTTGAGCTTATATTATTTCCATTTGTTTTCTGCATCTTGTAGGGTTAGGTCTAGGTCATTTAATTGAAGTTTCATGCATAAAATGTTGGTGAACCCGAAACCACCATACTACCTGCAACTTGACTTTTTAACTTCATTTCTACACCATTTTAAATGATTTTTCTTGCAGTGTAACCCTCATTTTATGCTTAATAGGGCCCTATGCTTCAAACTACTTAACATGCTTTCTAAAAATTAAAACAGAAATGACCCACTCACCTTTTGTTTACTGATTTCCTCAGTGCAGGCCTCTCCTTCTCTCTTCTATTCCAAAATTGCTTTCAAGTGATGTAAGATGTGAAAATGTTATCCTTCAGAAACAATGGTTAATTCCCTGACCAGGTTATGTAGCCTATTTTATGAATGTGAAAAGAGAAAAATTTATTCTGCTGCATAAATGGTAATTAGAAAGGTGTTATGATCATTGAAAAACCTTGGTGATTGATCACAAATTCCTAATTCGCATAGACTGGGTTCCGGGTCTTGACAAAGCTCATTCTCAAAAATCTATACATCATTGAGCAAAGTTTTTCAAAATTTTTGTGAAGAATGGCATCTCTAACCTTTGGATCCTCAGCCCATTCCAAACCCAATACCCAAAACCTATGATTTGAGCAAGCGTTGTGCCTACCACCAATGTACAGGCCACTACACTAATCATTGCACCATGTTGAGGCATACTATCCAAGATTTGATTGATAAACAAGCCATTTGGCCTCTTTATTCAAAGATCAACCAAGATTAGCCCATAACAAAATAATATGGAGCTTTCCAAGCCAAATATCATTAATTTATTCTTCATGGATAATATCTGTCTTTCCTCATGTTTCAATAAAGATTCTCTTAAGAAACTTTCAAAACAATATCTGCATGATTCATTTTAATTCTTTAAGAAAATTAATGTCATCAAAATTTACAATAAGATTGAATGTGTTGAATTTGAGCATTATCACTTCATCAATCGTCTTGATTTTCTTATTGTTCACTAATTCATCCATTTGTCTCAAAGGCATCTTGTTTGATTCAATCATCATCCAAAAAAGATAATCATGAACCTAAGCAAACATCAACATCGTGAGTCTAAAAAATGTGACTGTTTCCTAAAAGGAAGCAATTCCAAGGATAGAAGGCCATCATTTGGCACACTTGAAAATCCATTTGAGTCTGCTTAATTGGCCTTTCTTTCTTAAACCCATTTACCAAACCTTGAGGGGGAAAGCCTACTATGTGTGCACTTTCACAATGCCAATAAAGAAGAATCAAAGAGCAAAGAGAAGAAACATATTTGTCTCATGTAAAAGAAAACATTTCCAAGCAAGGAAGTGAGAATCATCAAAGAAGAATCAAAAGCAAAGAAAAGAAAATCTTTACCGCATTGTAGGAAAACTTTTCTAAAATAAGGAAATGAAAAAACAACTATAAACGAAGAGTCAAAAAGCAAAGAAAAGAAATTATTTTCCTCATCAAAAGAAGCATATTCCTAGCAAGGAAACAAGAAATCAGTTAATCAAGCTTTAAATGGCTCAAGGAGCTTCGGGTGAGCAATGAACTACTTTAGACCTGATTCTCCAAAAAAGAGATACGTAGGCAACCAAAGAAGTCACTTTAGGCTCGATCATGAAAGTTGTGATAAGAATCGGTTATGCACATCAAGGTTATGCACGTAAAGTAATTCATATCAAAGAGATGCACACAAGGGGCTTGGTATCATGAACGTGGTGTTTTGGGCCTTATATACCTTTCATTTGGTAAACCTTATCCTAGCCTACGTTTTGTCCCTAATAATAAGACCATCTTGAGGTTTTTCTTGCTTAAAGGAATTGTCACATTTCAACTCAGAGCTTTTTCAAAGGGTTTTACAAATAAATAAATCATATAACAAACGGTTTCAGACAAGAGGCTTCCTCATTAACAGTTTGCACCATATTACTTTTTTATTCTTCACCAATTTTTCAAAGGAACTCATCAGGGGACTCCTTACCTACCTATTTGCACCACATTGCTTTTTCATTATTCACTTATTTTTTTTAAGGAACACATCAAGGGACTCCTTACCTACCTATTTGTACAAAATTGCTTTCTCACTTTCTAAAGTAACTCGTCTTTACTTCACAAGAGACGCCCATATGCCTTATTCATTCTAAGAGTAACTTATACTTTACAAATCATATAATTTGCCCTAATCAAGGGGCTCTTTCATGTAAATATAAGAACCCATCTTCTATCTAAAGGGTTTCATTTCACTTTTGTCTTACCTCAACAACCTTGCCCACATCTTAGATAAATTCTCCATCACTTTGACTCACCTAAAATTTCTTTCATTCAATGATTTCATCCAATATGCTCAGTTAAATGCACAATCTGTTGTGAAAATCAATGATTCTCATTTTCTCAAATGATCAAACTGAATCATTTTGAAAACAATGCTCTAAAGTCTTTAAAGGAATCTCCTAAATCATTTGGAATGGCGAAAAGATTTTATCCATGAACTTGATGATAAGTCTTTAGCTGATCAAGTCTCCTAAGCCTTCATATCCTCAGTTTACAGCTCGAGTAGGTTTTCCCAAATCATCTTTAAATATGGGAAACCTCACCATTTGAAACCAAGTAATGATTTTTTTGACCTAAGCAACCAACTTGATTACTAGTGATCTAGGGGTCAACAAAGTCCAAGCCAAAAGTCATAATTTTCTCTAAATGAAAAATCCTTTTCAAAAATGAAAAAAACCATCTTTCACCACATTTTTCTCTCATCCAATAAGAACACTTCTTTACTCCTATCTAAGTTGAGTGCATCCCCTTCACTCCTATCTGAGTTTAGTACATTCTCCTTACTCCTCTATAAGTTCACATTCCTCTAGTTGAGGCAAGAGTTCTTTATCAATATGATTTTTTCATACCTTTCCTATCTAAGTTGAGTTCTACCTCCTTCTATCTAGGACAAAGTTGCTTCTTACATATCTTGTTTCTCCCCTATCTAAGGTAAGTGTTTTCATCAACTCCTATCATTAGTTGAGTGTATCACTTTGGATGTAATTCCTTTCAAAGTTGAGTACACTTCTTGTTTTCCTATCCTAAGAAAGAGTTGAGTAAATATGACCTTATGGTCTGAAACTCGATCAAATCCTTCCTCATAAAGTCACAATAAATTCTATTATTCTATTAGAGTTAACTTAATTCATTTCCCTAGCGATTCATAATCAAGCATTCCCCACAGAGTCTTCATTCTCCACACAAATCGTCTGAGGACGTAATCCATTTCGGCAAACCATCTGATGACCAATCTATCTCAGCAAATTCATCTGAGGATGTAATCTATTTTAACAATCCATTCATTAAAGACATAATCTCATTAAGAATCATGTTAGGACAACATTCCTTTTTGGTAAGCCGTCCATTACATCACATTTTATCATATTGTTAGGATAGCGTTCCTTTCGGGCTGGGTAAGCCATCCATCGTATCACATTTTATCATTCTGTTACGATAACATTTCTTTCGAGTAAGTCGTCTATTGCATCATCATCCTGTTAGGATAGCGTGGATAGCATTCATTTCGGGTAAGTCATCTATCGCATCACCGTATTGTTAGGATAGCGATCCTTTCGGGTAAGTCATCCATTGCATCACATTTTATCATCCTGTTAAGATAGCATTCCTTTTAGGTAAGCCGTCTATCGCATTCTCTCTTATCAACTTACTAGGATGGAATCCCATTTTAGGCAAAATGTCTAAAGATGTAAGACCATCTCATGAAAATACAGCCTCATGAAAAACATGGGAAGATCGCATTTCTTATCAAGTAAGACCCTGATGAGTCATTTTCAAGGGCGTAACCTCATAATAATCCTATCAAAATGAGTCTCTTTAGGGAAATCTAGTATGGACAACACTCCTTTCTATTGGTTACGAACTACAAACGGTCTGATTCGTCTGAGGGTGATACGTAAGAATCTCATAGAGGAATGAGTCTAATCACGTCAAACAAAGAAATCACAAATCAAGGTCAAAATGACTGTCTCTTTTTTCTTGTGTTGACGTTCACTTGCTTGCAAGTTCCGTCAATGAGGGCTTTCTGTAAACACTTTATTTTGTGACCTTTGATTAAATAGTTGTTGGGTTCGTAACCATAGCGGAAGCAATTTTAAAAATTATTTGGATCTTTTTCTTTACATGAATCATACAATCTTAAAAAGAGAGTTAAAATTACCTTGTTCTTGATAATCTTGATTATTGAATAAGTCTTTTTGAAGAGATTGATACAATTTTCCTTCTCTTTCTCCTCTAGGTCTTTTCCTCTTTTTCCTTAGGCAAACTGTATCATAAGAGAGTGCGCTACTTCTTATTATTGTCTAGCACAAAAACTTATGATAAACGACTCTCTACATATCATATATATATATAGGGCTTAACCTAATTAGGGTAAGAGAATGGATCTAGTGGGTCCCACTAAGTTAGCTTTCAATTAGTCAATTAAAGCTTTATTATCTCATAATTAATTTTAATTAACTCCACTATATAATTGAAATTACACTCCAGCTTAGTAGAATAGAGTAAATCCATATACATTATACTTTTGCAGTTGGCCCCTCTACATAGATACTAATAATCAGGGTTTCATATTAGACTGTCAAATTAATTCTCTAATTATTTTAAGAACGTAATTCAATAATTATTAATCACTTGCAATTGGTCATTATTTCAATAAATAATTTACTGAAAAGCCAGGATCCGGATTTCAGTGATTAACCCATTGAATTAGCACAAATGTGATATCCATCTCTCTAATATATAGAGTGTAGATTCCATCTTGAAAATATGTGTTCCCATAGTCTAAATAATGACTTATCAAGATATCGAGGTGTTGATCTAAAAGACATCACTCATTGGTAACTCAAATTCATCACTATTCAGAACTGGAGTTCACTATCCTCTTAAGATTAAGAGCTTACCGCGAATAGTGAATAAGAAACTTATTAAAGGTGACAATTCCAAATGATGTGTTTTTTATAGTGATCCAGTTTAGTGTATTCCCAATACACCAATACAATAACCTAGAGTCCATTACTCTGATGGTTGAGATAAACCACCTTATCACATAAAGGTTAACTGTATTATAGCTTTACAAATAAGATGTCCAATCTTATCAATAGCCGAGAACAATTCTAGAATTGCCTATATGAGCAGTTCATATCTCCTTTGTATAAATCTCATTTACACACATGAACCACTCCTAGTGACAATTTAAGGACTAATCATCTCATGATATAAAGTAACATCCAAATATATGGTAATATGAAACTCAATAATAAATCAAATCTATTAAATGATAATAAAATGTCTTAGATATAAGGGCACACATCCTAACAATCTCCTACTTGCACTCACATCCATTCCCCATAATATCTGACACTCATCCTATCCACATGAAGCTTGAAACTTTTAGAAGGTAGAGCCTTAATGAGAGAATCTGTAAGATTATCTGCAGATGCAACCTTGGTGACTATAATGTCTCAGTTCTGAACGATCTCTCTGATGAGGTGATACTTACGCTCTATGTGCTTTCCATCCTTGTGGTTTCTTGTTTCCTTGGATTGAGCTACAGCTCCACTATTGTCATAATAAAGGACCATAGGCAACTGAGACTGTGGTACCACTCCTAGTTCCGAAAGGAACTTCTTGAGCCAAACTGCTTCCTTAGCTGTTTCAGAGGTAGCTACATATTCTGCTTCAGTGGTTGAGTCAATAATACACTGTTACTTGACACTCCTTCAACTGATAGCTCCACCACCAAGAGTAAACACATATCTTGAGGTTGACTTTCTAGAGTCTGAGTCTGTGTAGCCAACTGGAACTAGATCAGCACCCTCGTATCTCAACATATAATCTCTAGTCCTTCTCAAGTACTTACATATATGTTTCACGATAGTCCAATGATTTGGTCCTGGATTAGATTGATATCTGCTGACTATGCCCACTGCAAAATAAATATCTGGTCTAGTGCAAAGCATAGCATATATAAGGCTTCCTACAGCTGAAGCATAAGGAACTACCTTCATGCGTTCCTCTTCTTCAAGTATCTTAGGACACTGATTCTTGGATAGAGGTACTCCATGCCTAAAAGGCAATAAGCTTTTCTTGAAGTTATGCATTGCAAACTTGACAAGAATTTTGTCTATATATGCAGCTTGAGATAAGTTTAACATCCTGTTCTTCTGATCTCATAAAAGCTTAATCCCGAGGATGTAATTGGTTTCTCCCAAGTCCTTCATATCAAACTGATTCGCTAGCCAAACGTTTATCGTATACAATACCTTACATCTTTCCTAATAAATAGTATATCATCCACATATAGAATTAGGAACACCATCATGCTTCATTCACTATTCTTATACACACAAGGTTCATCTGGGTTTTGATCAAAACCAAATGACTTGATTGCCTGAATCGGATGTTCCAACTTCGGGAAGCTTGCTTAAGTCCATAAATGAACTTATGCAGCTTGCATACCATATGCTCTTGGCCCTTAGCTATGAAACCATCTGGTTGCATCATATAGATGTCTTCCTCAAAATAGCCATTCAAAAATGTTGTCTTGACATTCATTTGCCAAATCTCATAATCAAAATGAGATGCAATAGATAAGAGAATCCGAATAGACTTAAGCATAGCAATTGGTGAAAAAGTTTCCTCATAATCGATACCTTTTTTTAAGTAAACCATTTCGCCACCAGTCTAGCTTTAAAAGTCTCAACTGATCCATCAAGTTCTCTTTTTCTCTTGTAGGTCCACTTACAGCCAATTGGTTTAATATTGGCAAGTGATTTTACAAGTTGCTAGACCTGATTAGAATACATAGATTCCATCTCAACTTTCATAGCATTTTTCCAAAGTCTCGAATCTTTATCAAAGATTGCCTGATCGTAGCTACTGGGATCTAAAACATGCTTATCTGAGACAGACTCTACTAAGAACATGTACCTATCAAGTGGCCTGACAATCCTCCCACTACGATGTGGCTCTGGTGTAATAGAAGATGTTTGGAATAGAGGCATCTAGTCCATGATTATCATTTGCTTGAGGTGATCTTACTCTTAGGCTTCTAACCTATAATATAATCATCTTCTAAAAAGTCTGCATTCGTTTTAAAGAATACCTTCTACTCACTAGGATTGTAAAAAAGCCAACCTTTTGTCCCCTTAGGATAGCCAATGAAATAGCTCAATTCTGATCTTGGTTCCAACTTGTTGGTCTTTTCTTTTAGCACATCGGCTGGACACCCCCAGATTCAGTAGTGGTTTAGACTTAGTTTGCGCCTAGTCCAAAGCTTTACTGGAGCCTTGGGAGCAAACTTAGTTGAAACTGAGTTCAGAATATATACTGTTGTCTCCAAAATATACCTCCAAAGGAATATAGGGAAATCAGAATAACTCATCGTTGACCTTACCATATCTAAAAGTATTATGTTTAACCTCTCTGTCATCCCATTATCCAACAAATGCTGACTGAAGTAACTAGAGAAATATTCCCCACCTCGATCAGATCGAAGTGATTTTATGCTTCTATCTAATTTCTTTTCCATTTCTACTCGAAACTCTTAGAACTTTTCAAAGGCTTCTGACTCGTAGTGCAATAGATAAACATAACCATAACCGGAGTAATCATCAGTAAAAGTGATGAAATACTTATAGCCCCCTCTAGCCCTAATATTTAAGGGTCCACACACATCAGCATGGATTAACTCCAATACTTCTTTGGCCCTGTTTCCCTTTAAAGCAAAGGGTCTTCTGGTCATCTTTGCCTCCAAATGGGATATACAAACTGGCAGTGGTTCAACAACCAAGGAATACAAAGTACCCTACTTTATCAATTTATTAATCCTTTCCAGATTAATATGACCTAGCCTCAAATGCCAAAGATAAGTTGAATTAATAGAAGAAACTTTTCTTTTAAATGGTAAAGTTTGTGATGGTTCATTCTTTTCAATCTCATGTATCTCAGACATCTTAGGAGTAATCAAATAAAGACTATTAATTGTTGTGCCAAAGCATATAAAAGAACCATTATATTTAATAACAACATTTGGATTAAAATAAACTGAATAACCTTGTTTTATTAAACTTGAAACTAATAATAAGTTTTTTCTAATGCCAGGAACATATAAGCAATCATAAAGTACTATTGTCTTATTTGAAGAAAAACATAAACTAACTACTCCTACTGACACCGCAACAACTTTTGCTTCTGTTCCCAAGTGCAAGATAATCTCTCCATCATTTAGCTGTCTGGTCTCTTGAAACCCTTGCAACGAATTATAGATGTGATTAGTTGCACCGAAGTCTACACACCAGGAATCTGAAGTACCCGCTATATAGCTTACTTCAATAACAAGTGATTCGATTATACCTATGTTCTTTTTCTTGGCTAGATAATTTGGACAATTTCTCTTCCAATGCCCTATGACCCCACAGTGGAAACACTTTCCTTTGGGCTTAGTGGTTGCCCCTTTCTTCCCTTTTCGAACACCCCCTTTAGGACCCATATTTCCCTTGGAGTTGTTGGGGTTCTGTTTCTTCTTCCACTTGCCCTTGCCTTTGGGCTTGGGCTTAAAAGAAGAACCCTCAGCCACATGAGCACTAGGATGGCTTTTAATAATATCCTCCACTACCTGTAAAGAGCTTAGAAGCTAAGCCAAAGTCAAATTTGTTTTGTTTTTATTACAGTTGAGCTTAAATTGATTAAAAGAATCAGGCAACGACTCAAGGATAATATCAACCTGGGACTCACTATCAATGTCAGCCCCTAGAACTTCCAGCACATTTAAAAAGTCAATCATTTTTAAAACATGGTCTCTTACTAGAGTTCCTTCTGCCATCTTAGTGTTCATGAATGCTCTCATGGCTGTCTGCCTAGCAAGATGTCCCTGATCCCCCAAACATCTTCTTTAAGTTAAGGATTATATCCCTAGCTGTTAGGAAACTCTGATGCTGATGCTGTAAAACACTTGACATAGAAGTTAAGACATAGCAACGTGTCATCTCATCAACCTTGATCCACCTAGAATAGCAGTCAATGTCCTCTTGGGGAGCATCAGCCCTTGGAAGGTCTAAGCTATCCACAATAATCACATATTTTTACCTCTCTGCAATAAGGATAATGTCCAAATTCCGTTTCCAATCCACATAGTTAGGTCCAGTCAACTTTTTTTCTTTCAAGATGATAACAAGTGGTCAAATAAAGACATCTAAAAATCGTATATACAAGCACATATATTAGTATGAATGTAAATAAACAGTAAAATAATTTTTGCTCTTATAAATACATAGTGGTATCCTCAAGCCACGATCAATGAATGCATTGGTACCTAACCATATAAACAACACACTTCGCAAGAATTACAATATCATTCATATGATTAAAAGGATCATCATATCTTATATGATTTCACTATCTAGACATCTTATGTCAAATGAAACATATTTTTCAATGTCCTTTCGTCTTCAAAAGGTAATGATAGACTCCGTAGCGAGAATATCATTCCCTTTTGATCAAGTGTATATTATCATCTCAAATAAAAAAACAACCGTTGCAAGTAGTGTCCACGTGGGGAGATCACCCTCACCTTGTCTCTTTCTATTCTATCCTAAGAAGTCCATACTTGAAACCAACTAGATAGTCATCCTCTATGGGGAGGCCACTCGAAGATGGCTCAGGGCACCTATTTTTTTCTTACTATGGGCTGATGATGGAAGATCGTGGGAGCTTTTTTAAAGCATCCCTCTCCGACTTGTTTTTTATAATGGAGGATCTTTATTATACAACACATGCATAATTATATTAACCTATTCATGGATCAAAATTAATCATGTGATTTTATGAAAATAAACATGCAAGCATAAAATTAAAATTATCTCTCATGGCCAACTAAAATTCTTGACAGCAAACTTTGTAATTCCATTGGTCTTCTTGATGGCTCACATCCTCTAGCTCTTTCTTCAAAAATAAAATAAATACATAAAAAACCTATACCCACATACGTGAGCTTACATTTAATCTAAAATTAAAAATTAATAGGCTAGGGAAATCAATGGAGCTTGCCCATTCGCGGGAAACATTTTCAAGTCCATTGTCCTTTATAATTGTCTCAAAACCAATTAAATTAAATACATCACCTAATGGCCAGCCATGAAAAATACAATGTCATCCATCACATGCATGAATCATTCAAATATGAAAAATAAAATATTAAACTATTTAAGCATGTGAATAATCACATACATTATCTATGTATATCCTAGAGTACGTATACTAAAATTTAATCCATGTATCCAAGAACCCCTATAGGTCAAGACTCACCTTACCTGTAATTTATATAATTTTAAATTTAACATCTTTAATATATGATACCCATGGGTATCATATATCCATACCTATAATATAAAATGATGAATATATAAAATAAAATTTTAGCACATAATATATTTGAGTATCATATACCCAAACAATCTTTAAAGTAATATAAAGAGGTATCCAATACCATAAATTAAAATACTTGATCTATCAAAAATATATAATATAATATAATATCAAGTATTTTATATATATATATATATATATATATATATATATTACATATTGCCGTGCGCAACCACGCAACCATGGGTATCAAATATCCAAGAGAAAAAAAAAAACTTGATATTATCAATCAATTGATTTTTTTTTAATGGTTAGCTGCTCATTTGTGTGTGTTGGAAAGCAAATACCCAACATGTTTTAAAGTAATAAACATAGCGCAATCCAATAAAATAAAACAACATCAACAGCCCCTGTACTATGTGCAACACCGGGATATCCAATACCCAACACCCTATCCTTGTGCGTTGTTCACTGAGAAGGCAGCCGCAATAAGAGAAAGTAGCCGCAATAACTAGGGACTTTTACAGCACTTGCTCAACCAACTGTTTCTCATTGGTATCCATAGCCATCTAATAAATGAAACTCAAAAATATTTAGTTCACTAAACTAATAAGATCAGCCACTGATCAATGAGAAAGAAAGAAATAATAATATCAGCCTCATCCCGTTTGCCAACAAAAGCCACGTCTCATGATGCAGCAAAGACTCAAGGATTAAATCTAATTAATTAGGGTCTTAAATAAGGATTTAATTTTTGTATCAACATATTGTATCACAAAATCTCATTCTAATATACTCATAACAGCCCTTTGTTTAATTGGGATCCATGAATAGGTTTAAAACAAAATAAATATAACATTCAAAATTGATGGATTCATATAAAGTTGCTCTGATACCAATTGTTGGGTTCGTAACCACACCGAAAGCGATTTCAAAAATCTATTTGGATCATTTTCTTTACATGAATCATACAATTTTGAAAAAAGGGTTAGAATTACCTTGTTCTTGATAATTTGATTGTTGAACAAGTCTTCTTGAAGAGATTGATGCAATTTTCCTTTTCTTTCTCCTTTAGCTCTTCTCCTCTTTTCCCTTAGGCAAACCGTATCGCAAAGAGTGGGTTGCCTCTTATTTTTGTCTAGCACAGAAGCTTGTGATAAATGGCTCTCTACCTATCATATATACAGGGCATAACCTAATTAGGGCAAGAGAATGGATCCAGTGGATCTCACTAAGTTAGCTTCCAATTAGTCAATTAAATTTTAATTATCTCACAATTAATTTTAATTAACTCTACTATATAATTGAAATAACACTCCAATTTAGTGGAATAGAGTAAATTCATATATATTATACTTCTGCAGTTGGCCTCTCTACGTGGATACTAATAATGAGGGTTCTATATTATACTGTCAAATTAATTCTCTAATTATTTTAAGAACCTAATTTAGTAATTATTAATCACTTACAATTGGTCATCATTTCAATAAAAAATTTATTGAAAAGACCATATCTGAATTTCAGTGATTAACCCATTAAATTAGCATAAAGGTGATATCTGTCTCTTTAATATATAGAGTGTAGATTCTATCTTGAGAATATGTGTTCCCACAGTCTAAATAATGACTTCCTAAGATATCGAAGTGTTGATCTAAAAGAGCTCACTCATTGGTAACTCAAATTCATCATTATTCGAAACTTGAGTTCATTATCCTCTCAGGATTAAGAGCTTACTGCAAATAGTGAATAAAAAACTTATTAAAGGTGACAGTTTCAAATGATACGTTTCTTATAGTGATCCAATTTAGTGTATTCCTAATACACCAATACAATAACCTAGAGTCCACTACTCTGATGGTTGAGATAAACCACCTTATCACATAAAGGTTAATTGTATTACAGCATTATAGATAAGATGTCCAATCTTATCAATAGTAGCAAACAATTCTAAAATTGTCTATATAAGCAGTTCATATCTCGTTTGTATAAATCTCATTTATACACATAAACCACTCCTAATGAATTCAATGACTAATCATCTCATGATATAAAGCAACATCTAAACATATGGTAATATGAAACTTAATAATAAATCAAATCTATTAAATAATAATAAAATGTCTTGGATAAAAGGGCACACATCCTAACAATAGTAGCAATTCAATAATTTTGCCAAGAAGCCTACTTCAAAATAGTACTCTTCCCGATAGAGTCCTATTCTTGTTAGGACTCTCTTGCTAAAGTCCTAGTTCCATTAGGACTTCTCTTGACAAAGTGCTATTCCTGCTAAGACTCTCTTGACAGAATCCCATTCCAAGTAGGACTCTTCCCAATAAAGTCTCATTCCCATTAAGACTCCTCTTGATAGAATCTTAGTCCAAGTAGGACTCTTCTTAATAGAGTGTTATACACATTAGAACTCTTTCTAACAGAGTTATAGTTCCAATAGGACTTCTCCTGACATAGTCCAAGTCCAAGTAGGACTCTTCCCAATAGAGTCCCAGTCCTAGTCCCGTTAAGACTCTCTTGACAGAGTCCTAATCCAAGTAAGACTCTTCCTAATAAAGTCCAACTCCCGTTAGGACTCTCTTGCCAGAGTCCCAATCTAAGTAGGACTCTTCCCGATAGAGTCTCACTTCCGTTAGGACTCTTCTAACAGAGTACTAGTCTAAGTAGGACTCTTCCCGATAAAGTCTCACTTCTGTTAGGACCTTTCTACTCATTACAGGGTATTTTGGTAATTTTGGCACCATTTTGCCTACTAAGGGTATTTTGATAATTTTGGCACAATCCTACCCTCAATAGGACTTTCTAGTCACTTGAGGGGCATTTTTGTAATTTTTATATCATTTTACCCACATGGAGGTATTTTGGTAATTTTAGCCATTTGGTGACAAATTGGGAGTAATTTGGTCTTTTCACATGTCTTATGGAAATATAGAGATTCTCTATCGAATTAGGGGTAATTTGGTAATCTTGAGTGATAGTAGTCTATTTAGGCTTAATTAGGACTTTCTACTTTTAGAGTTTCTATAAATCTAGTTGTTTGATATTTCCTTAAATAGAGATACATTAAACTTGGATATTTTCATTCTAGAGTTTATTTTCCAATTAAATTCTATTTCTATTTTATCTCATTGACTCTTGCATGTAGACACTAATTCTATTGGTTCATGCATTGTCATAATTATTTATTAATTCATTTAGTTAGTTAGGATAATCATTCTTATTTAATTTTTTATTTATTTAATTAGATAATTATCACTCAAGACATGATCTTAGCCCTCCATTTTAAGGTTTTTATCTTAGACCCCTAGATCAAAGTTTCATATTTTCTTATAAATAGAGCTCCTTGGCCATTAGTTTTAAAGGACGAACGAACAAAGAAAGACACAATTTCCATAGCCTCACGCTGTTAGTATAATCTTAGAGTTCTCTCTACAAGAACTCTCCCTTTCCTAAGGTCGAAGCATTACCGAAGTGAAAACCTCCCTTTAAGAAACAAGCCGAAACGACACTTTCCAAATCGAAGAACAAGTCGGAGATCTGCCCAACCAAAGCCTTAGATCCAGACTTTCCTAGTCGAAGTGCTGCCTGACTACCACGACTAAATAAGGAACGCTCCCAAACCCTTAACAGTTTTTCTTTAGATTCAATTGATCTTGCATCTTTTATCATTCTTAATAAAAAAAAAAAAGGGTAAATCAAAGAACTACGTTACTCTGATTCTATTTTTTAAATAGATATGTAAGAAGCCCTCGAGCCCGAGTCAAATCTTTTTTTTTCATTTTATTTTATTTCTTCGTGCTAAATCTTTTATTATTTATCTCTTCCAGACTCTCATCGTTCTTTTTAGTTTTCTCATGACAAAATAGCCTTACAAGTGAATAATTGAGGCCAATCTATTCGGATCGGGTGGGGTACGTGCCTAACACCTTCCCACTTTATACCTTAGCCCTCGAGCCCGTTTCTTTAGTGTTTCTCTTTTCTTTCAGTACATTATCATTATTTTGATCCGTGTCAGGGGATCTTTTAATATGTATTTAAGATTAAAGCGATGTAATTTTCATTCCATTTCTTTCAGTTTCCTTTATATGTATTATTCAATCTATAACGGGTTTGCTTGTTTTTTGCTAAAAAATAAGCTAGCGACTCCTCAATTTTCTTATCTTCCATAAGGGGTGTTCCTTCCAACCTTTAGGGAAGGAGACAGTCGGGATCCCTCTAAATCCACAAAAGGATGACACATACTTTTCTTTTTTCCAGTGCTGGTGCTAATAGGACTATTAGCGGCTTTTAGTATCTTCAAGTGTACTTTTTATAGACACTTATTAGTGGTGTTTAAAAAAGTCGCTAATAGTGTATTAATAGCGGCACTTTTGGTCTGAACGTCGCTAATAGTATTTGTGACACTACTATTAGCGGCATTAGCAGCGGTGTGCAGGAGAACGCTACTAAAGGTTATTAGTGGCATGAACGCCGCTAGTAGTCTCGTTTCTTGTAGTGTGCAATGACATGGTGTTATCATGGTTATTAAATTCCATATCTCTGGATATTGCCAATTATGTCATATATGCTGATACGGCAAAGGAAGTCCGAGCTGATCTCAAAGGCTAATTCTCTTAAGGAATTGCAACAAAAATTTTTCAGATCAAACGATCTATATGCAATACCATTCAGGAACAAGCCTCTATCACATCATTTTTCACAAAAATAAAATCTTTTTAGGACAAACGTGTTTTATATAGTACTGTTCATGATTACACTTATGGTGCCTCTAAAGTTCTTTTTGAACATGAACAACAAGAACACATTTATCAATTTTTAATGGGGTTACATGAGTCATAAGCTGCTCTTCACAGTCAAATTCTTGCTATTGAACCTCTTCCTTCAAATGGTAAGGTTTATTTTATTGTACTTTAAGAAGAAAAGTAATGGGAAATTCATTCTATCACACCAGTCTAACCAGATGGCGCTGCTCTTATTGTTGTCAAAGGAAATTTCACCAACCACCGGAATCATAACACAAGGATGAATAATAAGGATAATTTAAAAGGTAGTGCCGAAAATAAATGTCGAAATCGATCACAGTGCACTTGTTGTGATAAACCTGGCATACAAAAGCTAAATGTTTCAAGCTTCATGGTTTTACACCCAATGAAGCTAATGCTGCCTCAGCCACCTCTGATGCTATTCTAGCTCCCAAGGATGTTAAACATGAATTAACAACCAAGCAATATCAGTAGTTGATCTCTCTCCTCAACATTCATTCTGACTCTCAAGCCTCTGTTAACCTTATTGGTAAGTCTTCTACCAATCTCCAGTCACATGAATTCTCTTGGGTTGTTGATACTAGTGCTACAGATCATATTGTTTCTTCTGCTCATTGTTATCGAATACCTTTCCTAGTATAAATGGTAAATCCATTCATTTAACAAATGGTACTTCAATCCTTATTTCTCACATTGGAAGTATTCATCTTTCTAATACATTACATCTTGATCATGTCGTTTGTTCATCAGCATTTACCTTTAATCTTTTATTTATTGGTAAACTCACCCAATCACTAAATTGTTCTATCATTTTTTCCCTAGTCTTTGTGTTTTTAAGGACCTTACCATAAAGAAGGTGATTGGGCTGGGTAAAGAGCATAGTAGACTCTACTATTATCGCCCTATTTCTTCTCCTACTATTTTGGTTGCACAACAATTTCCTGCATTAGATCTTTAACCTTAGCGTTTAGGTTATCCATTCCCTGCTAGGCTTTCTATTTTGTCAAAAGCTATTACCAACATATCTAGTTGTTCTAATGATTTTTGTAATATATTTTTGTTAGCCAAGCACACTCAGTTACATTTCCTAATGAAAAAATAGATGTTATGATCATTTTGCTTTAATCCATGTTGATATATGGGGTGATTTTTATCCAGTCCATTTTTGGTGCTCATTATTTTTTAACCATTGTTGATGATTTCTCACATTGCACATGGGCTTATTTGATGAAGAATAAATTTGAAACACAATCTATTCTTCAATCTTCTTTTTTTTGCCATGGTCCAAAATCAGTTCCAATGGTCTATTAAACAAATTCGAAGTGATAATGGTCACAAATTCACTTTTATGCACCATTTTATTAATACCCATAGGATTATCCATCAAAAAACTTGTGTTGGCACTCCTCAACAAAATGGAGTGGCTAAATGCAAACATCGCCATCTAGCTAGAGCTATTCTCTTTCAAGCTCACTTACCATGAAAATTTTATGGAGAATGCATCCTCACTATAGCTTGTCTTATCAACCGTCCACCCACACCATTATTGTCTAAGAAGTCAAGTCACGAGACCCTACTTTATACTGCACCATCATATCACCATTTGCATGTTTTTGGGTGTTTATGTTATGCACAAAACATGTTATCTCATAAACACAAATTTTATTCTCTTACCATTAAAGGGATCTTTATAAGTTATCCTTTCGGTCAACATGGATATCGGGCTTATGATATTGAAAACTATGTCATATTCACTAATCATGATGTTACATTCCATGAGCATATTTTTTCTTTTCAACAGCACCCTCCACCCAAAAATTCATCTTCTGTTATTCTCCCCTTACCCATGACTAATCACACCCTCGTTGCTCCAAGAACTCTTAATGTGGAACCTTCTTTAATCTCTTCACATTCTCCACAACCTCTATTTCATCGATCTTCTCATACACATTGTCCTCCTAATCACCTTCAAGATTATCATTGTTCTCTTGTCACTCAACATCCGCTTATGCCATGCCAATCCTAGTCACCCTCTTCATCTAATGGTGTTACTTATCCTCTTCAAGATTGCATTTCTTATTCTAATTTATCTTTTTCTCATTATGTTTTTACTGCTGCTATTTCTGTCGAGGTCAAGCCTACACTATTTTCCCAAGCATTTCAACATCCCAAGTGGCGCGCAGCTATGACAATCAAAATTGATGCACTTAACAAGAATCATACATGGTCGCTTGCTCAACTACCTCCGGGTAAAGCTCCCATTGATTGTAAATGGGTGTACAAAATCAAGCATCGATCTAATGGTTCCATTGAAAGGTATAAAGCTTGTCTTGTTACTAAAGGATGCACTCAAACTAAATGTCTTGATTACCATTAAACTTTCACTTTGGTTGCCAAGTTGGTGACCGTCCCTTGTGTGCTAGCTGTAGCATCTATTAATCAATGGCCTCTTCATCAACTTGATGTCCATAATACTTTCTTACATGGAGATCTCCATGAAGAAGTTTACATAAACCTTTCTCCTAAATTCTTTCGTAAGATGAGTACTTGGTATATCGATTACATAAGTCTGGATATGGACTCAAACAAGCATCTCGTATATGGTTTGATAAATTTTCTTTGGCTCTTCGTTATGCTAGTTTTAAACTGTCTACTTGTAATTATTCCTTATTGACTTCTACAGTGGGTTCCTCTATAACTATTGTATTAGTTTATATGGATGATATAATTATTACTAGCAATAACAATCTTTCTCTTCAAGCACTCAATGACTTTTTTCACACTTGCTTCCATATCAAAAATCTTGGCCTTTTAAAATATTTTTTAGGTATCGAAGTTACTCGTTCCAAAAAAGGAATTTTTCTATCTAAAATAAAGTATGCCTTGAAAATCTTACATGATGCAGGTCTATTGGGTGCCAAACCTATTACTTTTTCTATGGTACAAAATATCAAACTTACCCTAGATGATGGAGATTCATTGGATAACCCTAGTTAATACAGGCGATTTGTTGGGCGCCTTATTTATCTCACTATCACTCGACCTGATATTGTTTACTTGGTACAACTTGTGAGCCAGTTTATGCATATGCTACAGAAACTATATCTTGATGCTGCCTATCATGTACTTCTATATCGTAAGGCTATACCAGGAAAATGGATTCTTTATCATCTGATAACTCTTTTCAAATTCAAGTATATTGTGACTCTGATTAGGCAACTTGTCCAACTACTCGAAGCTTTACCACTTGATATTGTATCTTTCTTAGAACTAGTTCTATTTCATAAAAAAGTAAAAAAACAATCTACTGTATCTCGTTCCTCGGCTGAAGTTGAATATCAGACAATGGCTTCTACCACTTGTGAATTGATTTGGCTACGATCCTTACTCAAGGATTTGCAAGTTAATCATTTGCGACCACTACAACTTCATTATGACAACAAAGCTGTTATTTACAACGTTGCTAATCCCATATTTCATGAACGAACAAAACATATTGAATTAGATTGTCACCTTATTCGTGAAAAAATTCAAGCTGAATTGATTCAAACATCTTTTGTTATTTTTTCTCATCAACTTGCAGATATCTTTAATAAGCCACTCAAAAGAAAGCAATTTACCTATCTGGGTAACAAGTTAGGCGTTTATGATATTCACGCTCCAACTTGAAGAGAAGTATTGACGTTATTCAAAGAAAGGAAGATTTTACTCAAGGAAAGAAAGATTTTCCTCCTTATTCAATTGGAAGACTTTTTTCCTTAAGGAAATGAAAACTTTCCCCCTTTAAATAGAAGACTTTTCTCCTTGAGAAAGAGTAGACTTTCCTCATTCAATTGGAAGAGAAGTATTGACGTTATTCAAAGAA
The DNA here is from genome assembly GCA_008638375.1 of Nyssa sinensis. Taxonomy (NCBI): domain Eukaryota; kingdom Viridiplantae; phylum Streptophyta; class Magnoliopsida; order Cornales; family Nyssaceae; genus Nyssa; species Nyssa sinensis. The sequence continues at coordinate 94,863 of VIRR01000491.1, read as the reverse complement.
AGGAAGATTTTACTCAAGGAAAGAAAGATTTTCCTCCTTATTCAATTGGAAGACTTTTTTCCTTAAGGAAATGAAAACTTTCCCCCTTTAAATAAAAGACTTTTCTCCTTGAGAAAGAGTAGACTTTCCTCATTCAATTGGAAGAGAAGACTTTCCTTATTCAAAATAAAAGATTTTCTTTCTTTATGAGTAAAAGATTTTTCCTTTCCTAAATTTAGTGGATTGATTATATCTTATCTTATATGACTTTCTTCTTATTCTTGTATATATCTCTTTTCATTGTAAAGCTTGCATATATGTGTGGAAAAAATAAAATAAAAGATCCCATGAAGATTTAGCCTATGGATATAAACAACTAAAATTGAATCACATGAAATTTGTGTTTTTTTTTTCTTTTTATTTTATTTTATTTTACAGAATGCATACCATACCTACCCGGAGCCTTTAACTAACAAGTCATTGTCACCAACATTTTAACCTCACAAAGAATAAAGTTGGACTTGAGGATGACAATCAATACGCACACAAAAAAAAAAAAAAAAAATTGAACAGAGCCGAAAGGAAAAACATGCTGCTGACTTTCTATCCTGTGGTAGAAAAAGCTAGCTCCTGACCCAAATATAAATATAGACACGTGTATATATATATATATATATATAATATGCTTCTCCAATTTTTATTTTTACGTGAATTCGATCCAAAATAGATACCGGCAGACGCAGAGGGTTAAATTCTAGATTAGTGTTAAAAAAAATTTAATTCTTAGTTTATGATTACTTCAATCTTATTTATCATATTAAACTGATCTTAAAAATGTTTTTTTTTTAAATATTTTTTTAAAAAAATCTTCTTTTACAAAAACGATTTAAACTATTTTAAAAAATTAGATTTTATATAAAAAATAATTTTTTAAAAAACACTTTATAAAGCATTTATTGAAAAAATACTTTTAATATGAAAATCATTTTTTGAGTAGATAATTTTTTTAATAGATTTTAATTTAATAAATAAGTTAAAAATAATCTTATTTTAGTAAAATATTTTAAAACAATCTTAAATTAATAAAAATTTTCAAACGCATTAGCAGTACCACTCATGACAATGACATATCATAGACAAGGACATTAATATGACAATGACCCAACGACATTAATAGGATTGAATTTTTACAAGAACATTAATATGACATTGACGACAATGTCATTAATAGGACTGAATAATTATTATTTTTTTTTAAAGAAGGATATCTTAATAATTTGGTCATCAAATTAATCTTACTATTTTCATAAAATTTACACTACAAACTCTATGAGTTGTCAACAGAGGAGTTTGAACCGGTGACTTTTAGCTACCAACCCATCTGAGTTACAATAAGGTTATCTTTGTTTGACACGATATAAGAATAGTATATAATAAGTGATATTTTTTTATGTTTGAATATTTATTTAAGATAAGATTAGTTATAATTTTATTTTATCCGTGTGAGATAAAAATAATCCTATCATCCTGATATAATTATTTTTATACTATACTCAATGAGAGAAAAAGTAAAATAAAAAAATCTCAATCATTCTCTTATAACATGAAAAAGAGATAAAAATGAGAAGATTGCTTCCAACAATTGTTACTAACGTCACTAATATATATTTTCATAATAATTATCATCAATTTGATGATACTTTTAGACTATTTAGATTTCAAATGTGTAGATTTTTTTCTTAAAATTATTTTTATTAATAGTTGTACACAGTAAATTACTAAATTTTTAAACCCTCTCTTATTTATTTGTATCTGTATCTCTCTAAAGTTCTTTTTTTTTGTTGAAATTTTTAAGCATATATTTTTATTTTTTTTAAGATTTCATGCTCCAATTTGAGGGGGAGTATTGACTTTATTCAATGAAAGAAAGACTTTGCTAAAAAAAAAAATTGATTTTCCTCCTTAGTCAATTGAAAGACTTTTTTTTGTTGAAGAAATGAAGATTTTACTCCTTTAAATAGACGACTTTTCATATTGAGAAAGAAAAGACTTTTCTTGTTTAAAATAAAAAAACTTTTTTTCTTTATGAGTAAAAGATTTTTCTTTTCTAAATTTAGTGAATTAATTATATCTTACCTTATATGAATTTTTTCTTTTATATATATATATATCTTTTTTCATTATAAAACTTACATTCATGTATGAAAAAAATAAAATAAAAGATCCGGTGAAAATTTAGCTCATAGATATAAACAATCAAAATTGAATCACGTAAAATTTCTATTTTATATTTTATATTTTACTTTATTTTATTTTATTTTACAGAATGCATACCATACTACCCCATACCTTTAACTAACAAGTCATTGTGACCGACATTTTAACCACACAAAGAATAAAGTTGGAACCCCATACCTTTAACTCTCAAGTCATTAATAAAGTTGGATTTGAGGATGACAATCAATACGTACCCCAAAAAAAAAAAACCAAAAAAAGTGCCAAAAGAAAAAACAACATGCTACTGACTTTCTATCTTGTGGTAGAAAAAAGCTAGTTTCTGAACCAAATATAAATACACACGTGTATATATATAATATATATATATATATATTATGCTTCTCCAATTTTGATTTTTGCGTGAATTCGATCCAAAATAGATATAGGCAGACGCATTGAGTTAAATTATAGATTAGTGTTAAAAAAAAATTTAATTTATAATTTATAATTATTTTAATCTTATTTATCATATTAAGATAATATTTAAAAAAAAAAAGAAATGATTTTTTATAAAAGCAATTTCAATTATTTTAAAAAATTAAATTTTATATAAAAATCATTTTTTTAAAAGACACTTTTAAAAATATTTATTAAAAAAATATTTTTAATATGAAATTATTTTTTAAATAAATAACTTAAAAAAACATTAAAAATAATCTTATTCTAATAAAAAGATTTTAAAACAATCTTAAATTAATAAAAAATTTCAAAAGCATAAGCAGGATCACTCGTGACAATGACATATCACAAGACGAGGACATTAATATGACAATGACGACAAAGACATTAATATTATTAAATAAAGACAAGGACATTAACATGACAATGACGACAATGACATTAATAGGATTGGATAATTTTTTTTCTTTCTAAAAGAATATCTTAATGACTTTACCATTAAACTAATTTCCCTATTCTTATAAAATTCACGCTAAAAATTTTATAAGACGTTAGGAGAGGAGTTTGATCTGACAACTTTTTAGTTACCAACTCATCTAACCTCCATTAAGGCCATGTTTGTTTGATGAAATAAAAGAATTAAATAATATCTTATCTTATATTTAAACTTTTATTTGAGATAAAATTAGTTATAATTTTATCCCACTCATGTGGGATAAAAATAATCTTATTATCTGGGTAAAATTATTTTTATTCCATGTTTAATAAGAGAAGAAGTAAAATAAAAAACCCCACTTATTCTCTCATAACAAGAAAAAGAGATAAAAATAAGGTGATTGCGTCTAACAACTATTACTAACATCACTCATATATATATATATATATATATATATATATATATATATATATATATATATATATTTTTTTTTCATAACATATTATTATCAATGTTGATGATACTTTTAGGTTATCTAGATTTCAAATGTGTAGATTTTTTTTAAAAAAAATTATTTTTATTAATATTTGTACATAATAAATTACTAAATTTTTTAACTCTCTTATTTATCTGTATCTGTATCTCTCTATAGTTCTTTTTTTTTTTTTTGTTGAAATTTTTAAGCACATTTTTATTTTTTTTAAGAATTTGATTTTTCTAGGATCTCATAAAAAATTTTATTGAGAATAAAAATTTATTATTTTTATTAATAATTGTATTGATCTAAGTATAGAATTAAAATATAATAATATATTAGTACTTTTTATCCAATCATATTCTAAATACTGGAGAATAATTTATTTTTTTTGTTCAATCCGACCTTCTTGTCCCACGGTCTAAACAAAAACTAAGGACATATATCTACTGAATGTTTTTACAAATTTTACTATAAATATCATTATCATTAATTCCATGTGACATCTTCAAATAACTGGTGACCGCATATGATGGGTTTTTTTTATCTTCTTTTTGTGCAACAATGACACGTCATTGAAAAGGAAGAAGGGTGGGCGAGGGGGGTGGGGGTGGGGGTGGGGGATATAGATCAAATCTTCCAAATGTGACACAGCGCGAGTTTTTAGGGTAATCTTTGAAGCTTGGGGTTAACCTATGAGTTTCATAATTGGTCAATCCTATCTCTGTCATATAATTAGTTATTTTCACTGAGCACACTTTTCTCATGGTTATTGGTTATAGTGTTTTTGGCGTAACAAATTATATGTACTTATATTATATGTAAATACTTAACTCCAATTATGTAAAGCAGGGATGATAATTTTTTTTCGTCTTAGGACCTATCTCACTTTATTTTTAATGAAAAGAATTTAAGGAAAAAATAAAGAGGACATTGAAGAGATGAAGAAAGATATTAAAATTCGACGTAGGTTCAGGATAGGAATTGGAGAGGGTATTCCTATACCGTCCCTAATTATATATTTAAATTATATAAATACTCTTTATTATTTTCATATTTCATATTCTATTAAATACTCTCCCATGTACAAATCTAAACATGAGTATATATATAATATGTGCACATATATTATTTATAGATTTATGTATAAATATGAATTTGTACTTTCAATAATATTAGTTAATTAGTTTTGATTTTTAAAAATATATTTTAGACAAGAACTGGGCAGGTTGGGGGACATAATAAATGAGACTAGACAGAAATGGGGATGCTATTTTTTAATGGGATGGGGACGGTGATAGGAATGAAGATTAGAGAGGGACTCCTGGTCCAAACTTATCCCGTTGTCATTCATAAACATAAGTCCACATAGTGCATAATAATGTCTAGTATCACAACTCACAACCAAGAATATGTTTGCGTTGTTTTTCAAAAAGAGTCATTTCCCATCTCTTTGTCTATTCAAAATTTAAATTCACGATTGCTAGATCGACAGATTTAGTCGATTGAATCATCAACCAGAAGACTGGTTGACTGATTAGGTCAATAGAATTATCCAAAGGGTTTGAAGTTCAATTGTTCAAGAATAATCAATCGACCGGTCTTTTGGATCAGTTGACTAATTCTGATGTACATTATTTTTAACCTTAAAAAGTAATCGATTGATTCTCCTTAGTAGTCAACTATATTGGACAATGAGTCTGAAGCTATTTTGAAAAAGGTCACTTAATCGACTGATTCTTGAAATTGGTCGACTGATTTGATCAGTGTAAAAATATGCTTTTAAGAAAGAGTCGAATAGTTTGGACAGTGAATATCTTCTAACTTACAATCTTTTGATTTTTCAAAACTTAAAGTATGAGATTTGTTTTGTTTTAAAAAATCATTTGATGTTAATTTTTAGTTGATCATTTTTAAATAGTAAAAGCTTACGAACGATAATCGATTTAATCCCAAATCACTCAAAATCTAAAATAAGAAAAATAAAAAGTCTGTCACTTGACTTGACTTGAATTCTTGGGTTTGAGTGTATTCATTTGCTTGATTCAATATGATATCATTTTACTTGATTTGATTTTTGCTTTGAAGCATGTTCTTAAGTGAAATACTTTAACTTGATTTCTTGGTTAATTGTTCTTTTTTGACCTTGATGACCTATTTACATTGTTGTTTGGATAAAACATTAGTCCGTTAAGATAATATTTTGTTATTATCAAAATTACTGAGACATCGTTGACTGAGAACTTTTAAGGCTAACAAAATCTATTAGACCATGTCTTGTTTGTTAATTAAACCAAGTCCCATATATTAATTTCCGAATTATAATTGAACAAGGTACAACAGTTTGTGTGAAATTAAGTATCTTAATCAATATATAACTTAGAATTAATATTATATATATATATGCATCTTTGCCACCAGAGAATTATAACCACGAAAAATAAAAATAAAAAATGAAGTGACTAAGAAAGCTGTGATTAGTAGCGGCCGGTTATCGCCGAATTAGTGGAGGCATGGGATTGCCGAGAGGGCATCGTTGCCAAGTAAGGCTGAGGTCAAGTTTTGTGTCGTTCAATTTAAATAAAAAGCTTTTGTTTCCTACTTTGATTTTGTAAGTTTTAATATATCATAAACTTATTGCTATGATATATTAACAATTAGTATTTTGTGTGGGTGTAACAATTAGTTTCACCTCTGTTTTGAAATTAATAATTGGTATCAGGTATTTTAAATCGAACATATCTAATATTCACTTGACTAGGAGTGACTTTATTTTGTATTGGTTTCATCACTGCATAGCAAGGTTGATTTGGATAAAGACTTAACATTTATCATTATTTTAAAAGGGCTTAATTTCGTTATATGTCATTCGATTCAATCCATTAGGTCCTTTAATCACTTTTTATCATGTGAATAATAAGTGGTTAAAATATTAATTACTTTAAATTTTAAAAACAGAATTAAATTAACTTATTGTCCACGTGACTACATAAAATTGACTAAAACCTTGAAGTTGAATTTTTAAATAAGTTGTTTGCACCTAAATATGTCTATTAGGCTTATTGAATAGTGTTTGGCATGACTCAACTTTGACTAAATGGTTTACACACCGAGTCTCGACGGATTAGGATTGTAACAACCTGAAAATTTTTTTTTTTAATAAATAAAAATTTCAAGTTGTTATTATTATTTTTATTAATATTATTATTATTATTATTATTAGTATTATTATGATGGATGTATGTATATGTGTGTATATATATATATACATATAATTTAAATTTAAATTGTGTGTGTATATGTGTACAAGGTGAGTGTATATTTAAATGTGAATATATATATATATATATGTATATATATATATATATCAGGTTGTGTGAGGTGTGTGTGTGTGTACCCGGTTGTGTGTGTGTGTAAGTTTGAGTGTGATACACTCAAACAAGGCATGGGAGGCATGGTGTGTGTAAGAGAGTGGTTGGAGGTGTGTGAGTATGGTCTGTATGTATATGAGTGTGTGGTGGGAGTTGAGAGAGAGAGACTGATCGTGAGATTAGAGAGAGAGAGTAAGAGAGATATAGAGAGAGAGAAAGTGAAGGCAAAGAGAGAGTGGGGACTGTGAAGAGAAGAGAGGAGAAAGGAGGAAGAGAAGCTGAGAACCAGAGGAAGAACAAAGAGGTTGAACCAAGAGAAGGAGAGAGAAACGGAGGTAAAGTTTCAAAACCCATTATTTTCTCTCTCTAGAAATCTCATATGTGCATGATCTGTTTTGTAACCTATTGCTTAGATTTAATTGTTAGAACTTATAGAGCATAAAATATGGAGAATTTAGGGACAAGAATCAACCAAAATGGTTGAGAAATGAGGGAGAAAAATGGATGTGCAGGTCACGGCCATGGGGGGGAAATCTGATTTTTCATTGTGATTAAGAGCTTCAAAATGATGTTAAAGGGTTCCAAAAATGTTTTAGAATGGTTTGGGATTGAAAGGGGCATCAAAAACACCAAGAAAATCAAGTTTGAAAACTTGATTTTCCTGAAATTCCGGCGACGTCGCCGGAGAAGATGACCGGAGACTGCCGGAACCCTACCGGAAAAACGGGGGGGAGATGATGACTGTACGGGTCCGGGTCGGGTCGGGTCGGTTCGGGTCGGGTCAGGCTTGGGCTGACCCGCCCCTGCCACGTGTCGCCCACTGGTTTTAAATTAAAAACCAATTGGGGCGTTTGGTTACGGAGATAAGAAATTAAAAACTTTTAAATTTAAAATAGGAACAGGGATATCCTATCCCTGTTCTGGATAAGCCCTGTTTGGTTAACCTGATTTAGAATAACAAATTAAACTAGTTTTAATTTGAACCTTTTTTTGGAATTTGAACCCTTTAAATTTGAACCTTTTGAATTTGAACCTTAACCTGAACTTTCAGAAATTACGAATTGACCCCCCCAACTGTTAGAAATTACACTTTGACCCACCTGATTAAAATATTAATAAATATTAATTAAATTAATTAATTAATTATTTAATTAAATTAATTTAATTAATTAAATATTCAAAAACATCCCGGAGTCCAAATGGGACAAGTCATAGGTGTATTTTGACTATCTCGACCATTCTGAGACCAATGGTGAGGTCCGTTTTACGAGACGGGGTCCCGAAAAATAAAAGACCCGTAGTAACCCTTAAAATTACCAAAATGCCCCTAACTTGAAACACTGTCAGACGAATTCCGAATTAGGTAAACAAATAGTGGAATTTTATTATCTCGAACATTCCGGACTCAACCGTGGAGTCCGATTTGTGGAAAGAGGTCACGAAATGTAAGGACCCGTGTAAAGTGCAAAATGACTGTTTTGCCCTTTTTGACCCAGATGCCCGAATTGAATTCTACGAAAGCCTAAACTTATTTTCTTCAATGTCCCGGATTCAATAGTAGAGATTAATTTAGCAAAATAGAAGCTTATAAGATAAAGACGTGAAATTTGATGAATAGCATAATTCAAGTGACGATTAAACTGAGTTTCATGTTATGAATTTTAGGGACACGGAAAGGCAAAGAGAAGGTGACCTGACCTTCAGTGTTCTTACGGTGGTTTCACTTGACTACGAGTATACTTTTCCGGTTTGAGATCGATTACCAGGTACGATATATTGTGCTAAGTAAGAAATAGAATTGAGATTAGGAATGCTTGCTTTGCTGTGTTAATTGTTCACATGTTTGTCCCGAGTGTTCACATGCTTATGTGCTATGTGCTATCTTGTTTAGTCGGATGATGATTATGAGTATATCGCATGTGTTAACGTGGTGTGTGAATTATCTGCTTTGAAGAACTGTTGATGTTATGAATTGTACACTTGAAAGCATGTTTTATGTATGAATGAAGTGCATCATTGGGATTGTATTATGACATGATGAGATTAGAGCATATTGGCATGGTGTGATTCCTTGGGACATGGCGTGGGTAAGCACTTGGTGCTTTGCATTATGAGGGTGCAGATCCTGTGGTGAAAAACCCAAAATCGGCCATTAGGTACTTGCGAGCCTGACGGATTCCGGACCGTGAAGCGAGACATAAGTGGCGGTACTCATGCCAGCGGAGAATGACCGTATCATGAGACATGGGTGGCATAGAGTTGCATGGGTGTGTCACGCATCTTGCTCATGTACTGTATACTGTTCATATACTGTCATTATGATATAAAATGCCATATAGAAATAACTGTACACTCGCACATGCCACGACCTTAGTTTTGTTTCTTGCATTAGCATTATATTGTACCAGCATGTTGAGCTGACCCCTTTAGTAGGGCAAACATTTCAGATGATGTTCCAGCTGTGCGGGATATAGAGATGGTCTGATTGAGGATTATATTGGGCCCGATGGGTGCTTGTGATATTATGTAAGGGCATAAGCCCGAGACTGTATTTCATTTTGAATGTTGTGAACCAACGGACCAGACTTTATGTATGTATTAGAACTGTGTACGGAATGTATGAGAATGTCATTGTTATCTTTCATTTCGTTATTATTTTATTTCTTTATTTCTTTTTGTCTCGTTACTCACGCCTCGGGTTCGCTGGAATTTGGGGCGTGACAACGTGGTATCAGAGCCTAGGTTCGAATACCTAGAGACCGTGGGGTGTTGTTTAACACCATGAGACCCTAGAGAAAAGAATGAGACTTAGTATGAACCCTTAGCAGCATGTGATAGGATCTTGTGTGCTATGTGGTTTTATATGTCCTGATGCATGACTTATTGTGACTACGTGCTGATTTATGCTATGTTGGAGGCATGACATGTATGATGTGTGAAAAACTTGTTAAGTATAAGTATCATAACATGCTATGTGTACTACCTGTAGAAGCATAGGCCATTGATAGGAACATGATTAGGATCACACTTGAATGCCCATATATTGAATATGAAAAAGTGATATTGAAATTTTTCTCTTGGACTTGTAGATATGCCTCCCAGACGAGCTCCTACGGGAGCTGGACCGCCCAGACGGGGTAGGGGCAGGCCCAGAGGTGCTACCCAGCCTAGAGGCGCCGCCCAGCCTCGTCGTGGCAGACCTAGAGCTGCTGCCCCTATTCCCGATATAGTTGAGGAGGTCGTTGCCCCGGCTGACACACCAGAGCACAGTGCAGCTGAGGAGGATGTTGCTCCCGCCCCTGCCCCTATTCCTGCTCCCGCTCCAGCACAGGAGGTAGAGCAGATGATTGGCGCCAGAGATATGACGACTCTTTTGCAGGAGTGTCTCCGCACCGTGATGGAGGCGCGGACCACCGACGGAGAGACCAGGGATACCTTCGTGATGAAGGTGTTCCAGAGGATGAGACCACCTACCTTTGCCGGGCAGCCAGACCCACTTATTGCAGAGGAGTGGTTGAGACAGATTACCCGGATTTTGGATTCACAGGGGATCACTGAGCCCCATCTGAGGATCAGGTGTGCTACATTTCAGTTTACAGACCTGGCTAGTCAGTGGTGGGAGGTAGCTGCTGACAGACTGCATCGGTTTGGAGAGGGATGGGATGCATTTGTGGCCATGTTCAATGACCACTACTTCCCGATGTCTGCCAGAGTGGGTTTAGGGAGGAGTTCGAGGCACTTCTGCAGAGGGACATGACAGTGGCTCAGTATGAGTCACGGTTTACTGCTTTGGGGAGGTTCGCCCCACACATTATTGCACATGAGGATTTGAGGGTGTACAATTTCCTCAAGGGGTTGAAGACCTCTATCAGGGACAGACTGGCTGGGCATATTATAGAGACATACGAGGAGGCAGTGATCAGGGCCTCCAAGGTGGAGAGAGAGCTGGCTGATCTTAGAGGGATTAGAGAGACTAGAGCACAGGGCAGGGCACCCACAGTACAGACTTCCGCACCTGCCCCTGACATATAGACAGCCGAAGAGGTACCGAGCCAGTACTTCTTCCTCACAGCCACAGGCCGGGCCCCTCCATTCTGTAGCTCCCCGTCCTGCCTTGCCATCTACTCCTAGGGGAGGAGGGTCACAGCGACCTAGCACATGTTATACCTGCGGGCAGCCTGGCCATAGGAGGGCCGACTGTCCCTTGAGGGGACCCAGCAGTGCACAGGGTGTCGGATCCAGTCAGGGGTCATTTCCACTACCTCTACCGGCACCGAGTCAGAGGGCCCCGCCGATTTGTTTCACTTGTCAGCAGCCTGGCCATGTTAGGGCCAACTGCCCTCAGGGGCAGACTTCGCAGAGTGCGCCGAGGTCACACTATTATCAGCATACACAGGTGCCTCTGCCACAGCCACAGTCAGTTCAGGGACTCCCAGCGCCCTATCATCAGCCTACACCCTCCGCGCAGAGCGTCAGAGCTCCAGCACCTAGGGGAGGAGGTCAGCAGACACAGAGAGGGGGAGGCAGACAGGGCCAGACCATACAGGGCCGAGTCTACGCAGTAGCCACCCCGGAGACCTCTGCTGCCGGACCGTCAGTAGTCCGAGGTACATTTCTCATATCCAGTTCATGGGCCAGTGTATTGATAGATTCAGGAGCATCACATTCATTCATTTCTACTGCACTTGCCATGTCATTGGGTCTGGATATAGCTTGGTTGGACCCCCCGTTGCATGTTGGTACGCCAGTTGGGGGTGTTGTAGTACTGACGAGGATCTGTAGAGATTGCTCGATAGAGATAGCTGATCGTATTCTCCACTTTGATCTTATTGTACTTGATATGTCTGGGTTTGATGTGATTCTGGGGATGGATTGGTTGTTCACCTATCGGGCGAGTATAGACTGTTACAGGGGGAGGGTGACTGTATGCACTCCGGAGGGAGATTGCTTTTATTTCACAGGGGATCGGGGGGATTTCTTGATTCCTCCAGTGCGTGATTCTAGGAGCTGGGGAGGCCACAGTTATATGTTGGCTAGTCTGATTGCGGGTGATTTTGAGACTGCAGAGATTGTGTTACCCCCAGTCGTGGATGAGTTCCCCGACGTCTTCCCGAGTGACTTGACTTGTCTACCCCCTAGACGAGAGATCGAGTTCACTATAGAGCTCATTCCTGGTACTACACCCATTTCCATACCACCTTACCGCATGGCTCCAGCTGAGTTGAGAGAGCTGAGGGAGCAGTTGACTGATCTACAGCGGAAGGGGTTTATCCGTCCTAGCACTTCTCCGTGGGGTGCCTCGGCACTGTTCGCGAAGAAGAAGGACGGGACACTACGACTATGTGTAGATTACAGGAGGCTGAACCGGGTTACTATCAAGAATAAGTACCCGTTGCCGAGGATCGACGATTTATTTGATCAGCTGAGAGGTTCGAGATGCTTCTCGAAGATTGATCTTAGGTCGGGTTACCACCAGTTGAGGGTCAGGGAGGAGGACATAGCGAAGACAGCCTTCCGCACTCGCTATGGTCACTATGAGTTTGTGGTCATGCCCTTTGGAGTGACGAATGCCCCAGCGGCATTCATGGACTTGATGCACCGCATTTTCAGTCCTTACCTAGATCAGTTCGTCGTGGTATTTGTAGATGACATCTTAGTGTATTCACCTGCTGAGGATGTGCATGCCTATCATTTGAGGACTGTACTGCAGATTTTGAGAGAGCATCGGCTATTTGCCAAGTTCTCGAAGTGTGAGTTCTGGCTTCGAGAGGTACAGTTCTTGGGACATGTAGTATCTAGTGGAGGGGTATCTGTGGATCCCTCCAAGATTGAGGCTGTCATGAGCTGGGAGAGACCGAGCAGTGTATTTGAGATTCGGAGTTTTCTGGGGTTGGCCGGATACTACCGACGATTTGTGGAGGGTTTCTCCCGTCTTGCCGCGCCGATGACTCGTCTGACGCGCAAGGGCATCAGATTCTTATGGACAGATGACTGTGAGCAGTCTTTTCAGGAGCTGAAGAGGAGGTTGACTTCAGCGCCTGTTTTGATCATACCTGAGAGGGGAGTGGGCTATGCAGTGTACTGTGATGCTTCCCGAGAGGGACTAGGTTGCGTATTGATGCAGGATGGCAGAGTGGTAGCCTACGGTTCTCGTCAGTTGAAGAACCATGAGCGGAACTACCCCACGCATGACTTGGAGTTAGCTGCCGTCATCTTTGCATTGAAGAGCTGGCGACACTACTTATACGGGGAGAGATTCGAGGTATTTTCTGACCACAAGAGCCTCAGGTATATCTTCACGCAGAAGGACCTGAACCTGAGGCAGAGGAGGTGGATGGAGTACATGGAGGATTATGATTTTGACCTTCAGTACCACCCAGGGAGGGCCAATGTGGTGGCTGATGCACTCAGCAGGAGGTCGAGGGGTACTATTGCCAGTATTGCCATCAGGGAGTGGGAGATGATGGGGGATATTGGCGAGTTTGATCTAGATATTGCTGAGTTTGAGGGACAGGCCACACTGTTCAGCTTATGTGCACAGCCCACCCTTTTGACTAGAGTGATAGAGGCACAGCTAGTGGATGTTGAGGCAGATCAGATCAGAGTACGGATTGCTAGTCCCGAGGGATTTGTGGGATGGACGGTGCATTCTGACCTTAGTCTGAGGTATTTGGGTAGAGTTTTTGTCCCAGAGTCTCTCAGGGCTGAGGTCCTTAGAGATTTTCACCACTCACGTCTGGCAGTGCACCCAGGGGGCACTAAGATGTATCACGATCTGCGCCGTCAGTACTGGTGGGCGGGGATGAAGAGAGATGTGGCGCAGTTCGTGTCGAGATGTCTCACGTGCCAGCAGGTGAAGGCTGAGCACCAGAGACCTGGGGGATTGTTGCAGCCATTGCCGGTGGCCGAGTGGAAGTGGGAGCACGTTACTATGGATTTCGTGATGGGTCTTCCTAGGTCACCGAGGGGCCATGATGCAGTTTGGGTTATCGTGGACAGGCTGACGAAGTCTGCTCACTTCTTGCCTATCAGAGTGACTGATTCATCAGATACCCTCAGTAGGTTGTATATTCGAGAGATTGTACGACTACATGGGGTACCGGTATCCATTGTTTCAGATAGGGACCCACGTTTCACTGCCCGATTTTGGCAGAGTCTTCAGACGGCCTTAGGGATACAGCTCCAGTTTAGTACTGCCTTTCACCCCCAGACCGATGGCCAGTCAGAGCGTACCATTCAGATCCTCGAGGACATGCTTAGGGCTTGTGTCATGGATTTCAGGGGTAGCTGGGAGGATCACCTCGCCTTGGTCGAGTTTGCCTACAACAACAGCTATCAGTCCAGTATAGAGATGGCACCATTTGAGGCATTGTATGGTAGGCCGTGCCGCTCCCCGGTATGTTGGACTGAGGTGGGAGAGACAGCTGCCTTAGGGCCCTGATATAGTTCCGTGAGACCACGGACAAGATACAGGTGATCAGGCAGCGGTCTATTGACAGCTCAGAGCCGCCAGAGGAGCTTATGCGGATAGGAGGCGGCGGCCCTTGGCATTTGAGGTGGGGGACCATGTGTTCCTCAAGGTGTCTCCCAGACGGGGCTTGAGGAGATTTGGACGTGGTGGGAAGCTGTCGCCACGATTTATTGGCCCCTTTGAGATTCTGGGGAGAGTGGGTGAGGTAGCTTATAAGCTAGCCTTACCACCACAGCTATCTGGGGTTCACGACGTTTTTCATGTATCGATGCTGAGGAAGTACCATCCCGACCCCTCACATGTACTTGATTGGGTAGATCTTCAGCTAGAGGGGGACGCTTCCTATGACCAGAGACCCGTAGAGATATTGGACTCGAGGGACCAGGTTTTGCGAGGCAGGACCATCCCTTTGGTCAAGGTTCGTTGGAACCATCATGGGGTCGAGGAGGCTACTTGGGAGCGTGAGGCCGAGGTCCGTGCTAGATACCCCGAGTTATTTGATTAGTGATGTATTTTCTTTTGTCTTAGTTATTTTAAATTTCGGGACGAAATTTCTGTAAGGAGGGAAGGATGTAACAACCTGAAAATTTTTTTTTTTTTTATAAATTAAATTTTCAAGTTGTCATTATTAATTTTATTAATATTATTATTATTATTATTAGTATTATTATGATGGATGCATGTATATATGTATATATATATATATACATATAATTTAAATTTAAATTGTGTGTGTATATGTGTACAAAGTGAGTGTATATTAATATGTGAATATGTATGTATATGTACATATATATATATATCAGGTTGTGTGAGGTGTGTGTGTGTGTACCCGGTTGTGTGTGTGTGTAGGTTTGAGTGTGATACACTCAAACAAGGCATGGGAGGCATGGTGTGTGTAAGAGAGTGGTTGGAGGTGTGTGAGTGTAGTCTGTATGTATATGAGTGTGTGGTGGGAGTTGAGAGAGAGAGACTGATCGTGAGATTAGAGAGAGAGAGGAAGAGAGATATAGAGAGAGAGAAAGTGAAGGCAAAGAGAGAGTAGGGAACTGTGAAGAGAAGAGAGGAGAAAGGAGGAAGAGAAGCTGAGAACCAGAGGAAGAACAAAGAGGTTGAACCAAGAGAAGGAGAGAGAAACGGAGGTAAAATTTCAAAACCCATTACTTTCTCTCTCTAGAAATCTTATATGTGCATGATCCATTTTTGTACCTATTACTTGGATTTAATTGTTAGAACTTATAGAGCATAAAATATGGAGAATTTAGGGACAAGAATCAACCAAAATGGTTGAGAAATGAGGGAGAAAAATGGATGTGCAGGTCACGGCCAGTGGGGGGGGGGAAATCTGATTTTTCATTGTGATTAAGAGCTTCAAAATGATGTTAAAGGGTTCCAAAAGTGTTTTAGAATAGTTTGGGATTGAAAGGGGCATCAAAAACACCAAGAAAATCAAGTTTGAAAACTTGATTTTCCTGAAATTCCGGCGACGTCGCCGGAGAAGATGACCGGAGGTCGCCGGAACCCTACCAGAAAAACGGGGGGGGGAGATGGGCACTGTACGGGTCGGGTCGGGTCGGGCTTGGGGCTGACCTGCCCCTGCCACGTGTCGCCCACTGGTTTTAAATTAAAAACCAATTGGGGCGTTTGGTTACGGAGATAAGGAATTTAAAACTTTTAAATTAAAATAGGAACAGGGATATCCTATCCCTGTTCTGGATAAACCCTGTTTGGTTAACCTGATTTAGAATAACAAATTAAACTAGTTTTAATTTGAACCTTTTATTGGAATTTGAACCCTTTGGATTTGAACCTTTGAATTTGAACCTTAACCTGAACTTCCAGAAATTACGAATTGACCCCCCAACTATTAGAAATTACACTTTGACCCACCTGATTAAAATATTAATAAAATATTAATTAAATTAATTAATTAATTATTTAATTAAAT
This sequence comes from Nyssa sinensis, assembly GCA_008638375.1. Lineage (NCBI taxonomy): Eukaryota > Viridiplantae > Streptophyta > Magnoliopsida > Cornales > Nyssaceae > Nyssa > Nyssa sinensis. The sequence continues at coordinate 78,507 of VIRR01000491.1, read as the reverse complement.
TAATTTAATTAATTAAATATTTAAAAACATCCCGGAGTCCAAATGGGACAAGTCATAAGTGTATTTTGACTATCTCGACCATTCTGAGACCAATGGTGAGGTCCGTTTTACGAGACGGGGTCCCGAAAAATAAAAGACACGTAGCAACATGTAAAATTACCAAAATACCCCCAACTTGAAACACTGTCAGACGAATTCCGAATTAGGTAAACAAATAGTGGAATTTTATTATCTCGAACATTCCGGACTCAACCGTGGAGTCCGATTTGTGAAAATAGATCACGAAATGTAAGGACCCGTGTAAAGTGCAAAATAACTGTTTTGCCCTTTTTGACCCAGATGCCCAAATTGAATTCTACGAAAGCCTAAACTTATTTTCTTCAACGTCCCGGATTCAACAGTAGAGTTTAATTTAGCAAAGTAGAAGCTTATAAGATAAAGACGTAAAATTTGATGAATAGCATAATTCAAGTGACGATTAAACTGAGTTTCTTGTTATGAATTTTAGGGACACGGAAAGGCAAAGAGAAGGTGACCTGACCTTCAGTGTTCTTACGGTGGTTTCACTTGACTACGAGTATACCTTTCTGGTTTGAGATCGATTACCAGGTACGATATATTGTGCTAAGTAAGAAATAGAATTGAGATTAGGAATACTTGCTTTGCTGTGTAAATTGTTCACATGTTTGCCCGAGTGTTCACATGTTTACGTGTTATGTGCTATCTTGTTTAGTTGAATGATGATTATGAGTATATCGCATGTATTAACGTGGTGTGTGAATTATCTGCTTGAAGAATTGTCGATGTTATGAATTGTACACTTGAAAGCATATTTTATGTATGACTGAAATGTATCATTGGAATTGTATTATGACATGATGAGATTAGAGCATATTGGCATGGTGTGATTCCTTGGGCATGGCGTGGGTAAGCACTTGGTGCTTTGCATTATGAGGGTGCAGATCCTGTGGTGAAAAACCCAAAATCGGCCATTAGGTACTTGCGAGCCTGACGGATTCCGGACCGTGAAGCGAGACATAAGTGGCGGTACTCATGCCAGCGGAGAATGACCGTATCATGAGACATGAGTGGCATAGAGTTGCATGGGTGTGTCACGCATCTTGCTCATGTACTGTATACTGTTCATATACTGTCATTACGATATAAAATGCCATATAGAAATAACTGTACACTCGCACATGCCACGACCTTAGTTTTGTTTCTTGCATTAGCATTATATTGTACCAGCATGTTGAGCTGACCCCTTTAGTGGGGCAAACATTTCAGATGATGTTCCAGCTGTGCGGGATATAGAGATGGTCTGATTGAGGATTATATTGGGCCCGATGGGCGCTTGTGATATTATGTAAGGGCATAAGCCCGAGACTGTATTTCATTTTGAATGTTGTGAACCAACGGACCAGACTTTATGTATGTATTAGAACTGTGTACGGAATGTATGAGAATGTCATTGTTATCTTTCATTTCGTTATTATTTTATTTCTTTATTTCTTTTTGTCTCGTTACTCACGCCTCGGGTTCGCTGGAATTTGGGGCGTGACACGAAATCTGTCAAGGCATGTCCTTTGATGGAGTTACGCGGTACCTATGATATGTCAAATTCCCCTAACTCCACAGACCACTTCACTAATCTTCCTGATACCTCAGGCTTCCTCAATATTGACTTCAGAGGATAGACAGTTGGGATCTCAATTGGATGAGCTTGGAAATAAGGTCGGAGTTTCCGAGTTGATATTACCAAAGCAAAGGTTAGTTTCTCAACCTCTGGGTATCTCTTTTCTGTGTCGAGTAGTGCCCTACTGACGTAGAATATGGGCCTCTGTACTCCCTTGTCCTGCCTGACCAATGCGGAGCTGACCGCGTTTTTAGAGACTGCAAGGTACAAGAGTAGCTTTTCCCCTTGTACTGGTTTTGACAGAAGCTCTGGAGAGGCGAGATATTCCTTTAGTTCTTAAAAAGCTTTTTCACATTCTTCCATCTATTGTAAAACTTTGTTGCCCTTTAAAGCTTTGAAGAAGGGTAGGTAGCGATCAGTGGATTTGGAGATAAATCTGCTTAGTGCCGCTATCCTGCCATTCAGCACCTGAATGTATTTTCTGATTTTTGGTGACTTCAGTCCAATCAGGGCTTGGATCTAAGTGGGGTCTGCTTCGATACCCCTCTGAGAGACAATGTATCCCAAGAATTTTCCCTTCGTCACCCCGAAGGTACATTTCGAGGGATTAAGCTTCATTTTGTGCTGCCTTAAGATATCGAAGGTCTGGGATAAATGCTGGAGGTGATTGCCTTTCTGTAGACTTTTGACCAGCATGTCATTAATATACACCTCCATGGTGCTACCGAGCAGTGAGCTGAACATCCTGTTGACCAGCCGCTGGTAAGTGGCCCCAACATTCTTCAAACCGAACGGCATCACTCTGTAGCAATAGAGACCTCGTTCGGTAATGAAGGTTGTCTTCTCCTGGTCTGGAGGGTACATCTGGATTTGATTATACCCAGAATAGGCATCCATAAAACTCATGAGTTCGTGCCCTGCAGTAGCATCAACCAGCTGGTTTATTCTTGGCAGTGGAAAGCTTTTCTTGGGGTAAGCTTTATTGAGGTCTGTATAGTCAACGCAGACTCTCCACTTGCCATTTTTCTTTTTGACGAGAATAGTATTGGCTAGCCAGTCTAGGTAGAATACTTCACGTATCATCTTGGCTTCAAGCAGCCTCTGGACTTCCTCATTTATGACTCGATGCCTTTCTGGAGCAATCGGCCTTCTTTTTTGTCTCACTGGTGGGTGGTCTGGATCTACCATCAGCTTGTGAGTTATGAGGTTAGGATCTATATCCTCCATATCTTTGGTCCCCCAAGCAAATACAGAGAGGTGGTCTTTCAAAAACCTAATTATCTTCTCTTGCTCGGTGTGTGTCAGGTCTGGGCCAATGTATAAATAACGCCCCTCTAATTCTGAGCTGACCAATATTTTGATGGGCTCGCCGATGGGTTTGGCCCGGCTGTCCCGTCCCCTTGGGCTTAGGGGTTCTTCAATGGGAGTGTGGGAGAAAACTGGATCTACATAGTCCCGAGTATACTGTAATTTCTATTTGGTAGTTTTTTCCTTGAGTGCAATGGCATGGCACTCCCGAGAAGTCGGCTGAAACCCTCTGACAGAGTGAACATTCTGATTGTGGACATACTTCAGACATTGGTGCAAGGTCGAGGTGACCGCCCCTATCTGGTATAGCCATGGTCTCCCGATTATGACATCGTAGGGAGATTTCATATTCAACACCATGTATTCTGAGATGGTGGTTTTTTGTCTTTCTCCCTCTCCTACAGTAGTAGGAAGGTCGATCCTTCCCAATAGGGTACTAAGATTGCCATCGAAGGCTGCCATCACGGCAGTAGTAGGCTTGATGCTGTAGTGGTCAATCTTCATTTGTTTGAGTGGCTCATAGAATAGTATATTCACAGAGCTGTCAGTGTTAACCAAAATCCTTCTGATCTCGAAGTTGGTAATCTTGAGAGTGATGACGAGGGCATCACTGTGAGGACAGTGTAACCCAGCTAGGTCCTGTTCTGTGAACTGAATCTCCGGCTCTGGTTTGAGCCTTTTTTCAACGTTGGAGATCTGCAATACGTTTGGGGCAGCCCTGGCCTCCCAAGCATATCTCTTTCTTGCCTTGTTTGACATTCTTGTAATAGGGGAGTCGGCATGGAGGACGTAGATGACATGGTTGTTTTGCCTTTGAGGCTCGTTTTGTCCTTCCTTCTGCTCCTGCCTCTGCTCGGGCCTCTGGTCTGGCCGTTGTTGAGGCTTATCTTCATGGGGGTTTTGCCTTCCGTCTTGCTTGATGAACTCCCGAAGATGCCCCTTCTTTATGAGCTACTTAATCTCATATCGAAGGGTCCTGCATGAGTTAGTCGTATGTCCATGATCTTTGTGGAAATTGCAATATTTAGTTTGATCCCGAAGGTTGGGATCTCCCTTGATTGGTTCTGGCCATCTCAAGTTTTCCCAATCTCGGATCTGCCGGAGTACCTGATTTAATGTAGTGTTCAAAGGGGTAAAGTTAGTAAACTCCCTTGGTCCGGAATTGTAAACAGCCCTGGGTGCTGTCCTCTTTTCTGGACTCCTAACCCTTTTCTTGCTAGGGTCTCTTCGGTGGTCGTCCTTCTTATGATCTTCCTTTTTCGGATTGTCCTTCTGGCTCTGCTCTTTACCCTTCTAAGATGTGTGGTTGGCTTCTTCCAAGTTCATATACTTCCTGGCCTGATCCATTAATGCCGCCATGTCGGTTGGAAGGCTTTTTGTCAAGGAGTCTCTGAAGCTACCGTGAGCTAGACCAGCGGTTAAGGCAGCCACAAGGAAACCTAGGCTGCAGTCGGTTATCTCTGTGAGTTCGGCATTAAAGCGGGCGATGTACGCTCTAAGGGACTCCTCCTTGGTCTGTTTGACATTTAGCAAGAACTCTGGTCCCCTCTTGAGCCTCCTGCTCATCATGAATCTATCCAGGAACTGCCTACCGAGCTCATAGAAACCGGTAACCAAGTTCGGTGGGAAGTGATAGAACCATTTTAGAGTGGTACCCTTCAAGCTGGTAATGAAGGTTCGGCACATAAAGGCATCAGAGGCCCCGTGAAGGGCCATTGTATGCTGGTAGTGTGATAAATGATCTCCTAGGTCGCCAGTCCCATCATATAGGGTGAATTTTGGCATAATGAATTTCCTCAGTCTTTCTTCTAACATGATGGCAGGAGTGAATGGTGTGGCAAGCCTTCCGAGCAACCTTGCCAACTCATCCTGCTCTGGATGGTTCTGGATACCTCTCACAGCTACTGTTCGGTCCATAGATTCTGTAATTTCTTCGACCCTCTGTGGGTCTCTAAGCCGGACTTCTTGCGAACCTTGCCTTATAGCCTCGGTTTCAGGATAGTCGGGCTGAGCACGTCCCTCGGATAAAGGAGGGTTCCGAGCTGGCGGGTTTGGTGCTGCTTAGGGATGAGGCTCCTACGGTGCCGGATGTGTTCCCGAAGCCCTCGGAGTCGGGGCTCTAGTAATGCTTGGGTAGTGGACGTCAAGGATGAAGGCTGACGTTCCCCAGCTTGGGGCTGCTGACGGCTGTGGATCTCTGCCAACGTGAGCAACACCTTGGGGGTGCCCAGGTTGGTTATTTGGAGCCTGCTCATGGGGCTCTTCATTCTCAGTGGTTATATGGGATTGCGTTCTTTCAGCAATATTCACCGGCGGGTTAGGAGTACTCGTCCCTTGATTCTGTGTGAGCATTGCCAGAGTTCTAGATATGGCAAGTAGCTGTTCTTGTACCAGTTCGTTGTGTCGTTTGATTGATTCAATCTCTTGTTGCATAGGATCAACCGTCGGCCCTCTTGCTCGTGGAACAGGCGGCTGACGTTGAGAGCTTTGTGGCTTTTGAGCGTTCTGTCGCGGTCAGAGATTTGGGGCCATGGTTTTCCGGTGAGGAAAAAGATAAGTTCGTGAATAGAGCACTTGGAGATTAGTTACTTCCTATAGACGGCGCCAAACTGATGCTGCACTTTTTAGCTCACAATAAATCTGGGCTCCGCGACCTGTAGAACACTCAAAAGTGGGATCAGAGGACCACCAGATTGGGTCCGGCGGTAGCCGCTCCGATGCTTAAGTAAGTAAACTGAATTGAAAAGACTGTATTGAAAGCCAAAGAATGAGCATGAAAATAAAGCGTACCTATAGGGTTTGATTTCTAGATTGTCACTTTCCTAAGTTGATTAGGATTCGGAGCCATGAAAATAGGGATTTATGATCATCGGAGATTGCAGTTACCTTGTTGAACATTGCACCGTAGATAGAGATAATCATAGACAGCAGTTTCCTTGTTGAAGACGGTTTCCTTATTCCCTACTCAGCAGTCGTTTAAGGAAACAACGAGGTCGGAACCATATAGAATACTGAGTGGATATTGCCTAGAGCATAAGGTCTGGAGGATATATGTATGAAAATACTCCGGGGGGTATGCCTGCTCTGTATGATCGAGTTTATCGGTTCTGTAGGATATGTGTGTAAAGATGCCCTGGAGAATGCCTTGGAGGCTGCGCCTGCTCTATATGACCGAGTTTATTAGTTCTGTAGGCACATGTGTCTTAAGGTGATTGGTGCGTCTGTTTGTGGTATATCAGCTAGATAGTGTCTCATGAAGACAATGGTAACCTACCGCACAAAAAAAAAACAGAAGACAAAATATCATCGAAGAAAATCAATTATATTTCCTTGGTATTGCACTACAAAAAAATAAAAACATATAAGTAATTGATGGGGGACAAGAAAGACCCATTCATATCTAATGATGTTGGAGGATATTTTAATTTATATATTTTTTATTTTATGTAAGTCTTATTTATTTTAAGATTTAGTATGTTTTAGGAGTTATTTTTATTTCGGCAAGTTTATTTAGGGATTGGCTATTTATAGGAGTTGATGTTTTAAAAATAGGCACACTTTGATTATTGAATATTGAATTTCTCTCTTGGATTTTCACTTTTCCTTCTCTTCACGATCCTGCACCAGTAGAACTAAGATCAAATTGACATCAAAAGAACTAAGAAGGTGCATATATAAACTATCACAATGAGAAGAAGAAAATCAATAAACCTCCATTCCATTTGTTTCAATGTTGTGAAACCCCATGTCAGTCTTGTATATTTTTGAAAAGAGCCTCACACATAAATTGCTTATGTATAAGGTGTAGTGTATATATTTATGTTTAAAAGATAAGGATTGAAGAAAGTTATAAATAAGTTCAAATCCAAGAGCTCTTTTATTATATATATATATATATATATATATATATATATATATATATACACATACATATTTAAGGCCATATCTAGAAGTGTTGTATTGATTTTTCACTGGTAAGTTGGCTAATTTGAGATGAAAAAATATTTTTTTTTTCATACGCACGATTTTGATTCAAATCGCTATACACACAATTAGTTATTAAAATTTCTCCTTTCTTCCGTCGCTTGTAACATTGATTTTTCACCATGGACTAATAGGTAATAAAAGCCAATTTAAAAGATCCTAAATGTTAACTTAAATTACTAAATTTTTAATTTAATGTTATTAGAGTTTTGGCATTTATCCGAATAATGTATAATCATAAACTAAGTATTAACATGGATTTTTCATTGTCGATTTTTAAGCGCCGATTGTTATCAGGTAGAGTTTAAAGAACATGTTTGACTATCATAAAAAGAGAAATTTAGTCTTACATGCATAATCTGACCCACGATACTCCCTTACCAATTCATAAAAAATAAAAAATATTATTTTCATTAACTTATGTTTTTTAATTCAATTTTAATAAACATGTGTGCAACTCACACAAATATTAATAAAGGATATTAGATAAAAGTATAAGGAGTAAAGTTAAATCAGTCAACTTCAAAGATGAAAAATATAGAGGAATGCCCTTCATTAAATATTACGAGAGTTGTAATGATTTTTCCTATTCTAATAAAAATCTAAGTTTTTTTTTTTTTTTTTTAAATTTCAAATTAAAGTGTATAGATGAAAGTAAAATTTATATCATGATCGACTTATTGGATGAAATTGAATGCAACAACTTTGTACCATACATGCTGAAATTTCTTTTTATTATTATCTTTCCAACTCATTCATCCTTAATTTAGCCTATAAACTGAGTGAATTTCCTAATTCAGCTTGTTAAGAATTTTTTTTTTTCATTTGATCCATTACAAATATTCTATCTTGAAAATGATTAAGTTAAAATCTATCTTGATTTGATAATTTTACTCTAATCCAAGTAGTTTGATGAAGCAAACTTGGCCATGTAAACTCCTTATCAACCTTTATGCTTCAAAACTTAAAATGTATTTGATATAAAGCGGAAATATTTGATATATTTCAATTGAAAATAATATTCTCTGATTATTTCATAATGTATTTTAGACTCAAACACTCTTTAAATTGTGCAAAGAATTAAATTTTAGTTTCATAGCAAAACTTTTCAATTTAGATTTTTTTTTTTTTTTATCTTGAGCCACTAAAGGTTGCCTTGAAATAAAAGATTAAACAGTATAACAAATTTATTTATTTTTTCCATCCTACGCACAAAGAGGGGTCATTGCTTGCTATAATGATAAAATATTTACTACTAAGCATGGGAATGAGAATCCCCCAATGCACAGATGGTGTTGGGGGTGGAAGCACCCTTTCAAATTCTCAACTCAAAAGCCATTGAAAAATTTTACTTTCATACCCATCAAAATTATACAATACATATGCTATATGATTTTTATAATTTATAAGGACAGAAGTCCTACACAAGTGTTTGTGCAAGTGTTCATTTTTCATACAGTTGACGTGAATTCGTTTCTTTTTTCTCATATTATTATATAAAAAAATTGATTTTAATAATTTATTTATGGTATATTATATTTACAAATAAAGGACAAATAAAATTATTCATATTTCATAATTATTTTTGAACAATTTGTGTCAAACACTCTCAACTAACTAATTAATTCTGTCAAAATCAAATTCCCAGGACCAATTCTTCAGAATCTGAGCACAACACCTGACATTGGCAGAACCAAAATGACATTTTTCCTCCGAACAAAGGACACAAGGGGAACAAAACAACAAAGGAAAAGAAGGCCAAAAGAAAATCAACAAACCAGAGGAGAGGGAACTCAATGCAGCAAATCTTAAGTGGAGCTTCAAGCAAGGAAGCAAACCAGTTGATTGGAAGGTTTATCAAAAGCACTAAAGAACTCCCCATTCTGAACTGCTGCTTAATCCCACTGAAACTCTCTCAAATGGAGTAGATATGATAACATTTTCAAGATCAAGAGACATGGGCAGTCTACAAGCTTCTTTGAATTTAGCAACCAAAGAAGTAAAAATTGGTTAGTTTTACCTACAATCACCTTGCCTTTTATGGTCTACAACCAGCATTGTAAATTCTGTGCACACCTTGACAATATATAAATTCCATGCAAAACAAAAAATAAAAAAATCATGAAGATGTACATAGTGACAAAATTGGACATATTTGGTATTTTCATTTGCCAAGTTGGCATGGGCCCATGGATGTAAACATGTCAGCATCATGAGGCTCTTAAAATATGAAGAGTTGACATGGAAACAAATTTATGTAACATTGACAATTATTTTCTTTTCAAATGGAAATAAATTTTAAATTCAAAATAAAATACCAAATTAAGAGAATGAGATTCATATAATAAGTCCCAAAAAAAGGGAATCTAAATAAAAAGTTTCCAAGCCAACAACCTCAACTTAACATATAAATAGAAGGCCAACCCTTGGCCAGAATTCTGCAGACAACACTTGCTCATGGAAGTTCAACGAACCACAAATTTAAGTACTGATTCTTCTCCTAACAATCAAAGGCTTACACTAGAAATCATTTACTCATCTCCTAACAGTGAAAAGTTTCAAAAGGAAACTTCAAAGAGTCTGATTGAGATCAAGTTTCATCAGCCTTCTAACCTTCTGCAATCTTTGCAATATTGCAGATTCAAGAGAAATCTTCAGCTGTTTGACTGAAAAATATGCTTTCATTGCCCTTGGATCACAATTCACAACCAAATTAGGAGATAGAATCAGAAGGATTCTCCTCTTATTACCATAGAAATCCAATGAATCAAATAAGTAAAAGCCCTTATTTTCTCACGGATTTTCGGTCCTTGATTTTTGGAGTTGAAATTTGTGGAAACAGGATCATCCTCAATAGGCAGGCCACCCAGAAAGGTCTGTTGGATCATCAAACCATCATCTGATTGGGAACTGTTTGCATCTTGCTCATAAACCAATTGTACCCCAAACTTCCTCACCTTTGCTAAATCAGCAGGCATTTTTCCAGATTCATCAGCTATGTTTACCAACACCTCCACTTCATCCCCACCTTCCACCCGATAACGAAGAAGCTTAGATTGCGGTATATGGCCCACCCACAAGTGATCGTGGCTGGTTATTAAAACAAATGAACCTGCAGGTGGATGCAACGATTTACGTCCCTTGGTTCTGTTAATAATTGTAACGTTAAGAATAGCAAGTGGCTTGTCCAAATCTTCTTCGGCTGAGTAAATGACACATAATGTCAATCCTTTGATCACATTATCAGAAAGAGGAGGCATCTGAAAAGAGATTGAAGAACCCTCGGTTTGATGGCTGCACCAGTTTGGAATCTCACTCCCAGGTAGATTAAATCCACTGGTACAGTGTTGACATAGTTTCTGCCATTGAAATTCAACCGTTGAGAAATCAAGATATGAGAGAGAGAGAGAGAGAGAGAGAGAGAACCTGGAGGAAGGGACTATGCTTCAAAGAATTTGCCAGTCTGCTACACCATTCCAGGTGAATTTTGTGAATGGATTCCAACTTCTCCAAGCCCTGAATCTCGCCTAGTTTGTTGCAACCACTAAGAAACATGGACAATTCCTTCCTCACATTTGAAACATTTGATATCTTTTCCAAAGATGTGCAATTTGGTGCAACTAAGTAGGATAAACTTGCTGGAAGTTCTGGAATCGATTCAAGCATGGGGCAATCATCCAGTTGAAGCCTCTCAAGGTTGGAAAGGCGGCTGATGCTCTCTGGTAGGAAATGAAAATTATTTCCGCTCAGATCCAAGCGTTGCAATGATGGTAAGCTCCCCAGGTCATTAGGCAGTGCATCATCTAACAATTTGCAATTAGGAAGAAAAAGTTCTGTCAAGGAGCACAAACCAGTTAAAGAAGTGGGTAGTAGCCTGATGGAATCTGGAAGCTTTTTTTGAAACAATGACAAGAAGAGTGAAGGAAAAGATATTTTGGATATTGTTCCATCACGTTGACTTATATATAATTTCCTTAGGTTCTTCAAAAGATTGGTGGAACTGGGTAATTGTTTTATAGCCGTCTCGTATGCCAGAAGCACCGTTAATTGTTCCATTTTGCCTAGGTCCTCTGGTAACTTATCAAGTTTCAGGCACCCCGAGAGGATAAGGTTTTGCAGACATTTTAACTCACAAATAGTTCTTGGAAGAATTCTAAGTTTTTTGCAATCTCCCAAATCCAAGACAGTGAGACCCTCAAGATTTCCTATCGACTGGTGAACTTCAACCAAACTTATACAGTCCATGAGTAACAATTTTTCAAGGCTAGGGAGTCCTCTGAAATTTGGGGTTTTGGTTAGCTTGTGAGAATGGCTGAGATCTAGGACTTTCAACTTTTTGAGGACCTGTGTCTAGGAAAAGAAAGCAACAGTTATTTTTTTTCACAATGTCTAAATTGTTCAAAAATAAAGGAAACCCCCACAGCACCCCAAGAAAAAAAAGAAAAGAAAAACAGTAATTTCATACCTTAGTCTCCTTCCAAACCTGTTTCAGGCCACTGTAACGCAGGTCAATGTTAACTACGTTCTCCAAACTAAAATTGGCAGGTAAATATTTGTAAGGAAATCCATGCCAACATAGCCATCTTAACTCTCTAGAAAAATGTTGATAGCTTCCAGTTAGACGTGCATAATTCAGTTGGAGTAGCCTTATCTTTTGCATTTTTGCGAAAGCCTCAGTCTTGAAGGGTACCACATTTAATTCGGAGAAGTCTAGGATGAGGCCTTCAACTACTTCTGTTCCCTGAAAACAGAATTTGGAACGTAAAGGCTATGACAAATGGCACACAAATACACAGACACACAGAGAGAAAGTGGGGCTAGGATTTGGTTTAACCTCTCCTACAAGCTGGTCTCACCATTTTTCTTTTAATTTTTCATTTTTTAGTAAATGAAAGTCGACAAAGGCATTCCTTTATCGGTCAAAAATTAAATTCAATTGACAAATACAAAATAAATTTCTGGCACACGAATAAGTGTCATATTGACTTTTAGACTATAAAGGATCAAATGAGAATAAGAATAAAACTAAACGAGGTGCACGTGTAGTTTTTCCTTACTTTCTTAAAGGCAACAAGGGAGCTTGACCCATTAAAATTTGGGTTTGGAGACAAATTGGCCTACAACACAGCATCACTACGTGCAACAGTAACCAAGGAATAATAATAAAGGGTTCCATGTCTAGTGAGAAAATCATGCGTAAATATATCTATCATGTCCGAAGTGGCGTGACGCATGAGTGGTCTTGCCACTACATCAAGATACCCATAGAGGGTATGGAACCAGAAGATATATTTTAACACTGAATCTAGCATTCCAACAAAAGTTCATTTGCTTGGCTCTTACCACGTGTTTTGTCAAAACTTCCAGGACGTCCTCATGCCGCCACAATCTACTACGTCTTCCAACTTCCCTGGGAGACTCTTTGCGGACAATTTCTCTTCCCATGTCTCGCAACAAATCATGCATTGTCAACGTGTTCTTTTCATTGATTGTCAAGAAACATCTATCGGTGAGAACACGAATTGCAATTCTTGAGGAGAAGCCAAAGCCATCCAGTATTCTTACCACATCTTCTTTATCCATTCCAAGGAAAAAGCATGCAATGTCAAGAAATATATCCTTTAGTTCATCATCTTCCAGTGCATCAAAACTAATTTTTAACTGCTTTTGGATTTTATTATCAGGAATTCTTTTCAACTTCTCTAATGCACTTTCCCATTCAGGTATGCTTCTTTTGTCAAAAAGAGACGAACCCAGAACTTGAAGAGCTAATGGAATCCCTCCCAGGTAGGCCACAATCTCTCTTGAGAGCTCTGCATAATCTTCCTCAGGATGATATTTTCCAAAGGCATGCAAACTAAAGAGTTGAAAAGATTCATCCCAGATTAATTTCTTAGCCTCATAGATCTTGACACCTACAAGAAGATTTAACAGATGAACATCTCTAGTTGTTATGACGATTCTACTTCCCGAACCAAACCAATCACGTTCTCTAACTAATGCATATAATTGGTCTAACTGATCCACGTCATCAAGAACTATGAGAACCTTTTTATTGTGCAGTCTGTCTCTGATCACAGTAGTCCCTCTAGGAACATTATTTATCTCCAGTTTCTCTTTCCGACCCAGGATATCAAAAAGAAGTTGCTTTTGTAAACTAATCAAATCCTTAATGTCCTTTACACTCATGAGAAAGCTAGAGCCATCAAATCTGTGAAATTGTTGATTATAGAGAGCTTTTGCAATGGTTGTTTTACCTATTCCACCCATGCCCCATATCCCAACAATGCAAACAGCCTCTGTCCCCGTGCTTAACAAGACATTCAAGTCTTTTACTGGAGAATCAATTCCAACTGGGTGAATAGCACCGCTCAAGTACCTATGATTTAATTTTATTGAGATTTCTTCAACAATCTTCTGGATGAACTTCCATTGATGCCTGGCAATTGTCAGTGAAATAGAGATATAAGCACAATGAAGATGTGTCAAAATGGCTAGATAATGTATCATGAAGACAAAAACAACCTACCACAAAAAAAGAGAGACAAAATCATGATAAAGAAAAATTATTTATATTTCCTTGCTATTGCACTATAAAAGTAACCTATAAAGTAACACTAAGATCAATCTGACATCAAAAGAACTCAAAAGGTGCATGCATATACCATACACAATGAAAAGAAGAAAATCAATAAACCTCCATTCCAATTGTTTCATTTGATATTTTTATAGTGGTTTATTATTTTGTATGTAACAACAAGCTTCTCTTGAACTCTAAAATCCATAACCCATTCTACTAAAAATTTATGCTTGCTAACCAATTGCTAACACGTCCCTTACTTTTTTTTGTTTTTATATTTTAAAACTGTATCCTTGCTTACAAATTGTTAACTTGTCTCTTTTTTGTGTGTTTATATATATTTTTGGAGTTTTAACATAACCTCATTTGCATGTACCCTTCCCCCCCCCTCCCCCCAAAAAAAAACAATTTGGGGCCTTTCTTTTCCATGGTTATTTATTTTCTTTTCATAACCTCCAATATCAAATTATAGAGGTATATTTTCGTAATGATTAGCCGAAGGAATCAAATCCCTAACTCCAATCCCCATTCCCCACCCAAGGTGCCATGCTAGTAGACAAGATGCTGCCTCGGCTTTAATTGGACCCTTCACTAATGGACAGTGAAATTGATCCGCCGAATTAGTTGGCCCGAAAAATCGAATATCGAGTTATCAAAAAAACCAAAAAAAGTGCTATGCTAGCACTTTAACTATTGTGCTACAATGGCTATGGCGGCCGTGGTATCATAATTTTGACAAGATACAAATGCATCTAGTTCTCACTTAAGAGTTGTTACTTTTGCAGCCAAAAAGTTGCTTTTACTACTCCCTTTCTCACATATGTCGATCTCACATGCGAGAGAGGATTGGTGTATGTAAGGATGTTAATTTATGACACGACACATAGTTAGTGGGTTTAGATTGAGCTTAAATGGGTTTAACTCATAAACAGGTTGACACGATTAACACGATTACTAAATAGGTCGGGTTAAGGTTGACATGTAGGTTAACACGGTTAACACGAATAAATATGAATAATTGATAATATTTTGTATTATAAGTACCAATATATGTAATAATTAATATTTTTTTATAAGTATAGAAAAAAATTATTATTATTTAATAATATAAGTATTAATCTTTTTTTAATACTAAATCTATATTTTAATTTAATAAAAATATAAAAAAATACATTAAAAGAAGGAGAATAACTTAATAAGTGTATTTATTAAATAAGTTATACATGTTAAACGTGTCAAAACGGGTTATATGTGTTAATCGTGTCGATTTTAATATGATCTATTTATTAAATGGGTTAAACAAGTCATGTCATGTTACTCGTGTTAACACGATCATCTATTACACAGGTTACCCAAGTTGTGTTACACGTGTAATAAAAATGTTGTGTTAGGGTCGAGAATTTTGAAACAATTAGTTAATCGTGTCATGTTTGGGTTGACCTATATTATAGAATACTCATACCTCGACACAACACGAACATGACACTGGAAACCAAAACCCTGTTGAATTTGATTCGAATACTTGAATTTGGTCATTGTGGTGTTGCGTTTTTGGGCATTCTATTGGGTAGACAAGGATTTTTTTTTTTTTTGGGGCATGTGAATTGGTATTATTTGTTTTTTTTTTTATCCAGATTTTGATTCGTTGTTAATTTTCTTTCAATTGGGACTCTCAATTATTCTGAGAAATCAATTTTGATTCTCGTATTCCTTTTGGTCCTTTTTTTTTTTTTTTGGCAGGGGAAGTTCACTTATTCTATGCTTTTGATTCTCCTATGTTTGTTTGTAGTGCACGAGGCTTTCTTTAGTTATTTCAATTTGTATGTTGCAATTTTCTTTTTTGAGTTCCCCACTTGAATCACTTGGGATTTTGCTTATTGTAGATTTTTTTTCTTTTGTGATAAAATTAAATATTTAGAGAGTAGATTTTTAGTAAAGTTTTTAGAGAAATAAATTTAAGAGAAGATTTTGGTGAGACTTTTTCAGTGATATATATTTTATAGAGGTTATCTCTCTAATTTTAAAGCAAAATGAAATTTTTAACCCGATTGTATACTTGTGTATATGTATACATTATTTTTAATCTTTATTAAAAGATATTTTAGATAATATTTTAAAAAAAGAGAAAGAAGAATTTTAGAGAGATGGATTTTTAGAGAGACTGTAATTTTAGTAAAAAAAAATTTATGAATTATTTTAGATAAGGTTTTAGAAAAATAATTTGGGGGAGTATTTTTAGGGTGATAAATTTTAGTGAGATACTGAATAAAATTTTAGAATTTTTTTAGAGAGTAAAATTAATTTTAAAAATAATTTGATAAATTTTAGTGAGATAAATTTAGAGAAACGAAAAATTTAAGAGATATTTAAGATAAGATTTTAAAAAGATAAATTTTTGATCACTTGTTTTATTGAGATTATATGTCAAATTTTGGAAACATAAATAAATTTCAAAAGAGGAAAAAAAAGAAAGAGATATAAAAGGCTCTTTATGGACAGAAGAATTTTAAAGATATTATTTCTTCTTTTAGAAAAAAAAAAAAGAAGAAAAGAAAAAAACTTGTTTACATATGTATATGCAGGGCATTGTGGTCCTTGAAGGGTAATATTGTAAGTTTATAAGATTTTTTTAAGGGTATTCTTGTCCTACTATTACTTTTAAGGTCAAAACTGGTATTTGAAAAAAAATTATTGTTTACATTAACTAATTTTGTTAGGTTAGCTAACGGTCATGAACGACAGGGAGAATCTATTACAGACATTGAAAATCAGAAGAGAGATAGTATTATTTCAAAAACTTTAGGGATAGTTTTTGCACTTGTCAGAAACCCTTGAGGAAGTAAGTGTAATTGTCCTAATAATTAATAATAAAAATTAAAAATAATTTATTGATAATTTAATTAAAAATTTCAAATATTTATTTAAGTAATATAAAAATAATTACTTATTAAGACTTGAGTTATTATAAAAATGTTTAGTGGATGAAGATTACAAATGGCCCATCTTTATCAATCTAGTTATTCTTGCTGGAAATATAATTTTGAAGTTTACTATAATGCATGAATATGTAGATACATGTAATTAGGTTAATGAATTTATCTAGAAATTCTAAAGGCTATTTAGGAATTCTAAAAGTTGTGTTAAAAATACTAAAGTATTCCTAATCTAATATAAAGGACTTTATGGGTTACATATGAAAGAGACTTAAGAGAGAGTTATAAGATGAATAATACATATATATATATATATATATTTGTGAAAGAAGACAAGCTCTCAATCAATTGTTACAAGAGCTTTATACAGCCTATGGTTGTATATTTCTAAATTCATGTTTAAGTAATTCTATTCGGAATCGGAGCATAAAAAATGGAACATGTTATTAAAGCCGATTTCGAGTTGAATTAGGTGAGATAAATAAAGCATGTGACAAAGAAACAACAAGGTGGTAGCAGCAGTAGCTGGTGAGTTAGTGAAAGAGTTAGGTTGATCCTGGAGTCCTCAACGTAAGCTATGAATATATCAGAATTCCATATCATAATTAGAGCTAGGGCGCTGGTAGATGAAGAATATTGATCGAAAAAGAAAAAGAACAAGAAAAAAAAAAGGAACAAGAGGAACAAGGAAAAAAGAAGATGAAGAAGAAGAAAAAGAAGAAAAAAAAAAAAAAAACTTTCAACCAAATTGAAAGGGTTAGAAAACGAGAATAACCAAATGAAAAAGGATCACCGAAAAGCTAGCAAGTGTTGTTCCAGTTAAAAGAAAATGCAAAGACCATGAGTTAGGCAAGAGAAAGAAAAAAAAAGGTGGAAAAAAAAGGAGAAAAAATCTAGAATATCCCTAAAAAATAAAAGGGGGCAGCAGCCATTTGAAAAAAAAAAGAAGATATTTTTTATTATTAACATTTTGTTTCGCAAATTATATTAAGAATCAAGAAACTAAAAGATGAAATTAAGTAACAACAATTGCAATGAAATTTTTAAGAAAAAAATGGAGAAGAATCAATTGATGCCAACAATGATTGAAGATTGAAGATTGAAGAATGAAGATGCATGAAACGAAAAGAAAAAAAAATCAAAATTAAGGATGAGTGTTGGAAATATAATTTTAAATTTTACTATAGTGTATGAATTTCTAGATAGGTTCATGAATTTGTACAAGCATTCTAAAAGTTGTTTAGGTATTCTAAAAATTGTGTTAAAAAACTATATGTATTCCTAACCCTGTATAAAAGACTATGTGGGCTGTATGTAACAACCTGAAAATTTTTTTTTTATATATAAATTAAATTTTCAAGTTGTTATTATTAATTTTATTAGTATTATTATTATTATTATTATTAGTATTATTATGATGGATGCATGTATGTATGTATATATATATATATACATATAATTTAAATTTAAATTGTGTGTGTATATGTGTACAAAGTGAGTATATTAATATGTGAATATGTATGTATATGTGCATATATATATATATCAGGTTGTGTGGTGTGAGTGTGTGTACCCGGTTGTGTGTGTGTGTAGGTTTGAGTGTGATACACTCAAACAAGGCATGGGAGGCATGATGTGTGTAAGAGAGTGGTTGGAGGAGTGTGAGTGTAGTCTGTGTGTATATGAGTGTGTGGTGGGAGTTGAGAGAGACAGACTGGTCGTGGGATTTTAGAGAGAGAGAGAGAGAGAGAAGTGTAGAGAGAGAAAGTGAAAGGAAAGAGAGAGAGTGAGGTGTGTGCTCTGGTTTTTGAAAGAGAAGCAGAAAGAAGGAAGCTAAGGAGGCCAAAGGGGAGAACAGAGGCAAAGCAAGAGGAGAGGAGCACCATCACAGGGTTGGAAACCCATAACCGTGAGCTTTCTCTCTCTAGAAAATCTCTAAATTTTCCAACTTGTTTTGTGACATTTTGCTTAGATTTAATTGTTAGAACTTATAGAGCATAAAATGTGGAAAATTTAGGGACAAGAATCAACCAAAATGGTTGAGAAATGAGGGAGAAAAATGGATGTGCAGGTCACGGCCAGGGGGGGAAATCTGATTTTTCATTGTGATTAAGAGCTTCAAAATGGTGTTAAAGGGTTCCAAAAACGTTTTAAAATGGTTTGGGATCGAAAGGGGCATCAAAAACACCAAGAAAATCAAGTTTGAAAACTTGATTTTCCTGAAATTCCGGCGACGTCGCCGGAGAAGACGACCGGAGGTCGCCGGAACCCTACCGGAAAAGCGGGGGGGGGAGATGGGCACTGTACGGGTCGGGTCGGGTCGGTTCGGGTCGGGTCGGGCTTGGGGCTGACCCGCCCCTACCACGTGTCACCCCCTTGTTTTAAATTAAATGGAGAGTGGGAGTGTTTGGCAACGGATGTATGAAATTAAAACTTTTAAATTAAAATAGGAACAGGGATATCCTATCCCAGTTCTGGATAAACCCTGTTTGGTTAACCTAATTTAGAATAACAAATTAAACTAGTTTTAATTTGGACCTTTTTGAAATTTGAACCTTTAAGAATTTGAACCTTTTGAATTTGAACCTTGACCTGAACTTTCAGAAATTACGAATTGACCCCCCCAACTATTAGAAATCACACTTTGACCCACCTGATTAAAATATTAATAAAATATTAATTAAATTAATTAATTAATTATTTAATTTAATTAATTTAATTAATTAAATATTCAAATAAATTCCGGAGTCCAAATGGGACAAGTCATTAGTGTATTTTGACTATCTCGGCCGTTCTGAGACCAATGGTGAGGTCCGTTTTACGAGACGGGGTCCCGAAAA
This sequence comes from Nyssa sinensis, assembly GCA_008638375.1. Taxonomy (NCBI): domain Eukaryota; kingdom Viridiplantae; phylum Streptophyta; class Magnoliopsida; order Cornales; family Nyssaceae; genus Nyssa; species Nyssa sinensis. The sequence continues at coordinate 59,226 of VIRR01000491.1, read as the reverse complement.
ATAAAAGACACGTAGCAACGTGTAAAATTACCAAAATACCCCTGAATTGAAATACAATCAAATGAATTCCGAATTAGGTAAACAAATAGTGGAATTTTATTATCTCGAACATTCCGGACTCAACCGTGGAGTCCGATTTGTGAAAAGAGATCACGAAATGTAAGGACCCGTGTAAAGTGCAAAATGACTGTTTTGCCCTTTTTGACCCAGATGCCCAAATTGAATTCTACGAAAGCCTAAACTTATTTTCTTCAACGTCCCGGATTCAACAGTAGAGTTTAATTTAGCAAAGTAGAAGCTTATAAGATAAAGACGTAAAATTTGATGAATAGCATAATTCAAGTGACGATTAAACTGAGTTTCATGTTATGAATTTTAGGGACACGGAAAGGCAAAGAGAAGGTGACCTGACCTTCAGTGTTCTTACGGTGGTTTCACTTGACTACGATTATACCTTTCTGGTTTGAGATCGATTACCAGGTACGATATATTGTGCTAAGTAAGAAATAGAATTGAGATTAGGAATGCTTGCTTTGCTGTGTAAATTGTTCACATGTTTGCCGAATGTTCACATGTTTACGTGCTATGTGCTATCTTGTTTAGTTGAATGATGATTATGAGTATATCGCATGTATTAACGTGGTGTGTGAATTATCTGCTTGAAGAACTGTCGATGTTATGAATTGTACACTTGAAAGCATATCTTACGTATGACTGAAATGTATCATTGGGATTGCATTATGACATGATGAGATTAGTGCATATTGGCATGGTGTGATTCCTTGGGCATGGCGTGGGTAAGCACTTGGTGCTTTGCATTATGAGGGTGCAGATCCTGTGGTGAAAAACCCAAAAATCGGCCATTAGGTACTTGCGAGCCTGACGGATTCCGGACCGTGAAGCGAGACATAAGTGGCGGTACTCATGCCAGCGGAGAATGACCGTATCATGAGACATGGGTGGCATAGAGTTGCATGGGTGTGTCATGCATATTGCTCATATACTGTATACTGTCTATATACTGTCATCATGATATAGAATGCCACGTAGAAATAACTGTACACTCGCACATGCCACGACCTTAGTTTTGTTTCTTGCATTAGCATTATATTGTACCAGCATGTTGAGCTGACCCCTTTAGTGGGGCAACATTTCAGATGATGTTCCAGCTGTGCGGGATATAGAGATGGTTTGATTGAGGATTATATTGGGCCCGATGGGCGCTTGTGATATTATGTAAGGGCATAAGCCCGAGACTGTATTTCATTTTGAATGTTGTGAACCAACGGACCAGACTTTATGTATGTATTAGAACTGTGTACGGAATGTATGAGAATGTCATTGTTATCTTTCATTTCGTTATTATTTTATTTCTTTATTTCTTTTTGTCTCGTTACTCACGCCTCGGGTTCGCTGGAATTTGGGGCGTGACAACGTGGTATCAGAGCTTAGGTTCGAATACCTAGAGACCGTGGGGTGTTGTTTAACACCATGAGACCCTAGAGAAAAGAATGAGACTTAGTATGAACCTTTAGCAGCATGTGATAGGATCTTGTGTGCTATGTGGTTTTATATGTCCTGATGCATGACTTATTGTGATTACGTGCTGATTTATGCTATGTTTGGAGGCATGACATGTATGATATGTGAAACACTTGTTAAGTGTATATATCATGAGTTTCTAAGTATGCTACCCGTTAAAGTATAGGTTATTGATGAGGACTTGATTGAGATCACATTTAGATGCTTATATTGGAATGTGAAAAGTGATACTGAACTTCTCTCTTGGACTTGTAGATATGCCTCCCAGACGAGCTCCTACGGGAGCTGGACCGCCCAGACGGGGTAGGGGCAGGCCCAGAGGTGCCACCCAGCCTAGAGGCGCCGCACAGCCTCGTCGTGGCAGACCTAGAGCTGCTGCCCCTATTCCCGATATAGTTGAGGAGGTCGTTGCCCCGGCTGACACACCAGAGCATAGTGCAGCTGAGGAGGACGTTGCTCCCGCCCCTGCCCCTATTCCTGCTCCCGCTCCAGCACAGGAGGTAGAGCAGATGATCGGCGCCAGAGATATGGCGACTTTTTTGCAGGAGTGTCTCCGCACCGTGATGGAGGCACGGACCACCGGCGGAGAGACCAGGGATACCTTCGTGATGAAGGTGTTCCAGAGGATGAGACCACCCACCTTTGCCGGGCAGCCAGACCCACTGATTGCAGAGGAGTGGTTGAGACAGATTACCCGGATCTTGGATTCACAGGGGATCACTGAGCCCCATCTGAGGATCAGGTGTGCTACATTTCAGTTCACAGACCTGGCTAGTCAGTGGTGGGAGGTAGCTGCTGACAGACTGCATCGGTTTGGAGAGGGATGGGATGCATTTGTGGCCATGTTCAATGACCACTATTTCCCGATGTCTGCCAGAGTGGGATTTAGAGAGGAGTTTGAGGCACTTCTGCAGAGGGACATGACAGTGGCTCAGTATGAGTCACGGTTTACTGCTTTGGGGAGGTTCGCCCCACACATTATTGCACATGAGGATTTGAGGGTGTACAATTTCCTCAAGGGGTTGAAGACCTCTATCAGGGACAGACTGGCTGGGCATATTATAGAGACTTATGAGGAGGCAGTGATCAGGGCCTCCAAGGTGGAGAGAGAGCTGGCTGATCTTAGAGGGATCAGAGAGACTAGAGCACAGGGCAGGACACCCACAGTACAGACTTCCGCACCTGCCCCGACATATAGACAGCCGAAGAGGTACCGAGCCAGTACTTCTTCCTCACAGCCACAGGCCGGGCCCCTCCATTCTGTAGCTCCCCGTCCTGCCTTACCATCTACTTCTAGGGGAGGGGGATCCCAGCGACCTATCACATGTTATACCTGCGGGCAGCCTGGCCATAGGAGGGCCGACTGTCCCTTGAGGGGACCCAGCAGTGCACAGGGTGTCGGATCCAGTCAGGGGTCATTTCCACTACCTCTACCGGCACCGAGTCAGAGGGCCCCGCCGATTTGTTTCACTTGTCAGCAGCCTGGCCATGTTAGGGCCAACTGCCCTCAGGGGCAGACTTCGCAGAGTGCGCCGAGGTCACACTATTATCAGCATACACAGGTGCCTCTGCCACAGCCACAGTCAGTTCAGGGACTCCCAGCGCCCTATCATCAGCCTACACCCTCCGCACAGAGCGTCAGAGCTCCAGCACCTAGGGGAGGAGGTCAGCAGACACAGAGAGGGGGAGGCAGACAGGGCCAGACCATACAGGGCCGAGTCTACGCAGTAGCCACCCCGGAGACCTCTGCTGCCGGACCGTCAGTAGTCCGAGGTACATTTCTCATATCCAGTTCATGGGCCAGTGTATTGATAGATTCAGGAGCATCACATTCATTCATTTCTACTGCACTTGCCATGTCATTGGGTCTGGATATAGCTTGGTTGGACCCCCCGTTGCATGTTGGTACGCCAGTTGGGGGTGTTGTAGTACTGACGAGGATCTGTAGAGATTGCTCGATAGAGATAGCCGATCGTATTCTCCACTTTGATCTTATTGTACTTGATATGTCTGGGTTTGATGTGATTCTGGGGATGGATTGGTTGTTCGCCTATCGGGCGAGTATAGACTGTTACAGAGGGAGGGTGACTGTATGCACTCCTGAGGGAGACTGCTTCTATTTCACAGGAGATAGGGGGGATTTCTTGGTTCCACCAGTGCGTGACTCTAGGAGCTGGGGAGGCCACAGTTATATGTTGGCTAGTATGATTGCGGGTGATTTGGAGGCTGCAGAGATTGTGTTACCCCCAGTCGTGGATGAGTTCCCCGACGTCTTCCCGTGTGACTTGACTTGTCTACCCCCTAGGCGAGAGATCGAGTTCACTATAGAGCTCATTCCTGGTACTACACCCATTTCCATACCACCTTACCGCATGGCTCCAGCTGAGTTGAGAGAGCTGAGGGAGCAGTTGACTGATCTACAGCGGAAGGGGTTTATCCGTCCTAGCACTTCTCCGTGGGGTGCCTCGGCACTGTTCGCGAAGAAGAAGGACGGGACACTACGACTATGTGTAGATTACAGGAGGCTGAACCGGGTTACTATCAAGGATAAGTACCCGTTGCCGAGGATCGACGATTTATTTGATCAGCTGAGAGGTTCGAGATGCTTCTCGAAGATTGATCTTAGATCGGGTTACCACCAGTTGAGGGTCAGGGAGGAGGACATAGCGAAGACAGCCTTCCGCACTCGCTATGGTCACTACGAGTTTGTGGTCATGCCCTTTGGAGTGACGAATGCCCCAGCGGCATTCATGGACTTGATGCACCGCATTTTCAGTCCTTACCTAGATCAGTTCGTCGTGGTATTTGTAGATGACATCTTAGTGTATTCACCTGCTGAGGATGTGCATGCCTATCATTTGAGGACTGTACTGCAGATTTTGAGAGAGCATCGGCTATTTGCCAAGTTCTCGAAGTGTGAGTTCTGGCTTCGAGAGGTACAGTTCTTGGGACATGTAGTATCTAGTGGAGGGGTATCTGTGGATCCCTCCAAGATTGAGGCTGTCATGAGCTGGGAGAGACCGAGCAGTGTATTTGAGATTCGGAGTTTTCTGGGGTTGGCCGGATACTACCGACGATTTGTGGAGGGTTTCTCCCGTCTTGCCGCGCCGATGACTCGTCTGACGCGCAAGGGCATCAGATTCTTATGGACAGAGGACTGTGAGCAGTCTTTTCAGGAGCTGAAGAGGAGGTTGACTTCAGCGCCTGTTTTGATCATACCTGAGAGGGGAGTGGGCTATGCTGTGTACTGTGATGCTTCCCGAGAGGGATTAGGTTGTGTATTGATGCAGGATGGCAGAGTGGTAGCCTACGGTTCTCGTCAGTTGAAGAACCATGAGCGGAACTACCCCACGCATGACTTGGAGTTAGCTGCCGTCATCTTTGCATTGAAGAGCTGGCGACACTACTTATACGGGGAGAGATTCGAGGTATTTTCTGACCACAAGAGCCTCAGGTATATCTTCACGCAGAAGGACCTGAACCTGAGGCAGAGGAGGTGGATGGAGTACATGGAGGATTATGATTTTGACCTTCAGTACCACCCAGGGAGGGCCAATGTGGTGGCTGATGCACTCAGCAGGAGGTCGAGGGGTACTATTGCCAGTATTGCCATCAGGGAGTGGGAGATGATGGGGGATATTGGCGAGTTTGATCTAGATATTGCTGAGTTTGAGGGACAGGCCACACTGTTCAGCTTATGTGCACAGCCCACCCTTTTGACTAGAGTGATAGAGGCACAGCTAGTGGATGTTGAGGCAGATCAGATCAGAGTACGGATTGCTAGTCCCGAGGGATTTGTGGGATGGACGGTACATTCTGACCTTAGTCTGAGGTATTTGGGTAGGGTTTTTGTCCCAGAGTCTCTCAGGGCTGAGGTCCTTAGAGATTTTCACCACTCACGTCTGGCAGTGCACCCAGGGGGCACTAAGATGTATCACGATCTGCGCCGACAGTACTGGTGGGCGGGGATGAAGAGAGATGTGGCGCAGTTCGTGTCGAGATGTCTCACGTGCCAGCAGGTGAAGGCTGAGCACCAGAGACCTGGGGGATTGTTGCAGCCATTGCCGGTGGCCGAGTGGAAGTGGGAGCACGTTACTATGGATTTCGTGATGGGTCTTCCTAAGTCACCGAGGGGCCATGATGCAGTTTGGGTTATCGTGGACAGGCTGACGAAGTCTGCTCACTTCTTGCCTATCAGAGTGACTGATTCATCAGATACCCTCAGTAGGTTGTATATTCGAGAGATTGTACGACTACATGGGGTACCGGTATCCATTGTTTCAGATAGGGACCCACGTTTCACTGCCCGGTTTTGGCAGAGTCTCCAGACGGCCTTAGGGACACAGCTCCAGTTTAGTACTGCCTTTCACCCCCAGACCGATGGCCAGTCAGAGCGTACCATTCAGATCCTCGAGGACATGCTTAGGGCTTGTGTCATGGATTTCAGGGGTAGCTGGGAGGATCACCTCGCCTTGGTCGAGTTTGCCTACAACAACAGCTATCAGTCCAGTATAGAGATGGCACCATTTGAGGCGTTGTACGGTAGACCGTGCCGCTCCCCGGTATGTTGGACTGAGGTGGGAGAGACAGCTGCCTTGGGGCCCGATATAGTCCGTGAGACTACGGACAAGATACAGGTGATCAGGCAGCGTCTATTGACAGCTCAGAGCCGCCAGAGGAGCTATGCGGATAGGAGGCGGCGGCCCTTGGCATTTGAGGTGGGGGACCATGTGTTCCTCAAGGTGTCTCCCAGACGGGGCTTGAGGAGATTTGGACGTGGTGGGAAGCTGTCGCCACGATTTATTGGCCCCTTTGAGATTCTGGGGAGAGTGGGTGAGGTAGCTTATAAGCTAGCCTTACCACCACAGCTGTCTGGGGTTCACGACGTTTTTCATGTATCGATGCTGAGGAAGTACCATCCCGACCCCTCACATGTACTTGATTGGGTAGATCTTCAGCTAGAGGGGGACGCTTCCTATGACCAGAGACCCGTAGAGATATTGGACTCGAGGGACCAGGTTTTGCGAGGCAGAACCATCCCTTTGGTCAAGGTTCGTTGGAACCACCATGGGGTCGAGGAGGCTACTTGGGAGCGTGAGGCCGAGGTCCGTGTTAGATACCCCGAGTTATTTGATTAGTGATGTATTTTCTTTTGTCTTAGTTATTTTAAATTTCGGGACGAAATTTCTGTAAGGAGGGAAGGATGTAACAACCTGAAAATTTTTTTTTTTATATATAAATTAAATTTTCAAGTTGTTATTATTAATTTTATTAGTATTATTATTATTATTATTATTAGTATTATTATGATGGATGCATGTATGTATGTATATATATATATATATATACATATAATTTAAATTTAAATTGTGTGTGTATATGTGTACAAAGTGAGTATATTAATATGTGAATATGTATGTATATGTGCATATATATATATATATCAGGTTGTGTGGTGTGAGTGTGTGTACCCGGTTGTGTGTGTGTGTAGGTTTGAGTGTAATACACTCAAACAAGGCATGGGAGGCATGATGTGTGTAAGAGAGTGGTTGGAGGAGTGTGAGTGTAGTCTGTGTGTATATGAGTGTGTGGTGGGAGTTGAGAGAGACAGACTGGTCGTGGGATTTTAGAGAGAGAGAGAGAGAGAAGTGTAGAGAGAGAAAGTGAAAGGAAAGAGAGAGAGTGAGGTGTGTGCTCTGGTTTTTGAAAGAGAAGCAGAAAGAAGGAAGCTAAGGAGGCCAAAGGGGAGAACAGAGGCAAAGCAAGAGGAGAGGAGCACCATCACAGGGTTGGAAACCCATAACCGTGAGCTTTCTCTCTCTAGAAAATCTCTAAATTTTCCAACTTGTTTTGTGACATTTTGCTTAGATTTAATTGTTAGAACTTATAGAGCATAAAATGTGGAAAATTTAGGGACAAGAATCAACCAAAATGGTTGAGAAATGAGGGAGAAAAATGGATGTGCAGGTCACGGCCAGGGGGGGAAATCTGATTTTTCATTGTGATTAAGAGCTTCAAAATGGTGTTAAAGGGTTCCAAAAACGTTTTAAAATGGTTTGGGATCGAAAGGGGCATCAAAAACACCAAGAAAATCAAGTTTGAAAACTTGATTTTCCTGAAATTCCGGCGACGTCGCCGGAGAAGACGACCGGAGGTCGCCGGAACCCTACCGGAAAAGCGGGGGGGGAGATGGGCACTGTACGGGTCGGGTCGGGTCGGGCTTGGGGCTGACCCGCCCCTGCCACGTGTCACCCCCTTGTTTTAAATTAAATGGAGAGTGGGAGTGTTTGGCAACGGATGTATGAAATTAAAACTTTTAAATTAAAATAGGAACAGGGATATCCTATCCCAGTTCTGGATAAACCCTGTTTGGTTAACCTAATTTAGAATAACAAATTAAACTAGTTTTAATTTGGACCTTTTTGAAATTTGAACCTTTAAGAATTTGAACCTTTTGAATTTGAACCTTGACCTGAACTTTCAGAAATTACGAATTGACCCCCCCAACTATTAGAAATCACACTTTGACCCACCTGATTAAAATATTAATAAAATATTAATTAAATTAATTAATTAATTATTTAATTTAATTAATTTAATTAATTAAATATTCAAATAAATTCCGGAGTCCAAATGGGACAAGTCATTAGTGTATTTTGACTATCTCGGCCGTTCTGAGACCAATGGTGAGGTCCGTTTTACGAGACGGGGTCCCGAAAAATAAAAGACACGTAGCAACGTGTAAAATTACCAAAATACCCCTGAATTGAAATACAATCAAATGAATTCCGAATTAGGTAAACAAATAGTGGAATTTTATTATCTCGAACATTCCGGACTCAACCGTGGAGTCCGATTTGTGAAAAGAGATCACGAAATGTAAGGACCCGTGTAAAGTGCAAAATGACTGTTTTGCCCTTTTTGACCCAGATGCCCAAATTGAATTCTACGAAAGCCTAAACTTATTTTCTTCAACGTCCCGGATTCAACAGTAGAGTTTAATTTAGCAAAGTAGAAGCTTATAAGATAAAGACGTAAAATTTGATGAATAGCATAATTCAAGTGACGATTAAACTGAGTTTCATGTTATGAATTTTAGGGACACGGAAAGGCAAAGAGAAGGTGACCTGACCTTCAGTGTTCTTACGGTGGTTTCACTTGACTACGATTATACCTTTCTGGTTTGAGATCGATTACCAGGTACGATATATTGTGCTAAGTAAGAAATAGAATTGAGATTAGGAATGCTTGCTTTGCTGTGTAAATTGTTCACATGTTTGCCGAATGTTCACATGTTTACGTGCTATGTGCTATCTTGTTTAGTTGAATGATGATTATGAGTATATCGCATGTATTAACGTGGTGTGTGAATTATCTGCTTGAAGAACTGTCGATGTTATGAATTGTACACTTGAAAGCATATCTTACGTATGACTGAAATGTATCATTGGGATTGCATTATGACATGATGAGATTAGTGCATATTGGCATGGTGTGATTCCTTGGGCATGGCGTGGGTAAGCACTTGGTGCTTTGCATTATGAGGGTGCAGATCCTGTGGTGAAAAACCCAAAAATCGGCCATTAGGTACTTGCGAGCCTGACGGATTCCGGACCGTGAAGCGAGACATAAGTGGCGGTACTCATGCCAGCGGAGAATGACCGTATCATGAGACATGGGTGGCATAGAGTTGCATGGGTGTGTCATGCATATTGCTCATATACTGTATACTGTCTATATACTGTCATCATGATATAGAATGCCACGTAGAAATAACTGTACACTCGCACATGCCACGACCTTAGTTTTGTTTCTTGCATTAGCATTATATTGTACCAGCATGTTGAGCTGACCCCTTTAGTGGGGCAACATTTCAGATGATGTTCCAGCTGTGCGGGATATAGAGATGGTTTGATTGAGGATTATATTGGGCCCGATGGGCGCTTGTGATATTATGTAAGGGCATAAGCCCGAGACTGTATTTCATTTTGAATGTTGTGAACCAACGGACCAGACTTTATGTATGTATTAGAACTGTGTACGGAATGTATGAGAATGTCATTGTTATCTTTCATTTCGTTATTATTTTATTTCTTTATTTCTTTTTGTCTCGTTACTCACGCCTCGGGTTCGCTGGAATTTGGGGCGTGACACTGTATATGAAAGAGAATTATAAGATAAATAATACATATATATTTGTAAAGAAGATAAGTTCTCAGTCAATTGGTACAAGAACATTATATAGCCTATGATTCTACATCTCTAAATATATATATATTCTTATTATTATAATGAGATCTGTATATCTTCAACAAGAGGACCTAAACAAATGATGAGGACCAATTTAATTACCCGTCGGCAACATTGTGGAGGTCCCAGCCAGACAAATTGGCAGCTTCAGTGAGCGCCTCCCTCCATTTTCGAGTCCTATCAGAATCTGCCCTGAAACGCTCTTCATGTCGTGCAAATGCTTCCGCAAAAGTCCCCCTCTGATGCCTAACAATCGACGGATCAACATCGTAGAAAATGGGCAGAACAGTCCTTCCAGAAGATTTCCTGCAATAGAGGATGTTTACGAGTTCATCTAGGCACCACCTGGAAGCAGCATAGTTGGTCGAGAAGACAATGACCAAGATTTGGGACAGTTCGATGGCTTTGAGGAGCTCCGCAGAGATGTCTTCGCCCTTAGAGATTTCGTTGTCGTCTAGGAAGGTGTGGATTCCCTTATCAATCAGTGCGTGGTAGAGGCGGCTGGTGAAGCCCTCGCGGGTGTCTTTGCCTCTGAAACTCAAGAACACATGGTAGGTCCATGGAGATGAAGAAGCTGAGGATGAGTATGCATTCTTGGCATCTGCCATGGGAAAAATAATTCCCACGGAAGATTACTAGTGCGATTCAAACAAACGAGCCAACAGGGAAGAGAAATTAAACAAATCAAGATTTCATTAATGGAGAAAGTGTTTTACTGGGGAGAAAGAGAATTGGAGGAAACACTTAAACAGGAGACTTGGCTTCGTTTGTTTACGTATTCAAAATATAGGTTTTTAAGTTCAAAACACGTTTACGTTTGAATTGTTCAAGCCAAGTTATTTTTGAATAAATTAGATTTTTCACCATTTAAAATTTGATGTGAATTTCACCTTATTTATATTTTTAATTTGAAAGTAATGCTTTGTTCAACAAAAATTTAAAAGTAATATTATATATCTCAAATTTAGGTAATAAATTTTGTATTTCAAATAATGTAAAGTTGAATTATTAGTAAATTAATAAATAATGTGTCTAATATATTACCAATAATTTTATGGCATTATTTAAATGTAAATTTTGATATAAGAATTTAAGACATTTAATGTTATTATCTAACTAATTCAAATTTCAACTTTATTTGTGATGTAACATACACTCTGTAATTATCTCAAAAAAAAAAAAAAAATACAGACTCTGACAATTTCTATTGGAAATTTGAAGTTGAAAGGTAATATACAAGGCATTGGAAAATGGTATGGTTAAATGCCTTCCATGGAGGAATAAGTATCACTAAATTGTTGAAAGTAAATTTACATACTACATGTAGGAGTCAAAAAAAAAAAATACTAGAAATAGTATTAGTATAATGCTAATTGTTTATAATTTTTATATCCAAATAATATGGTAATAGATTATGGGTCAAATATTAAATAATATTTCAAATGCACTACTAATAATTTAATATCACAATATTATTAATTAAAAAAGTATACAACTAATGTCTGCCATTTTGTTTTAAAGTTTTGAATAAGAAAGAGAATAGAAGATAACTTAAAATAAAAGAGAAATAGGGGGAAAAACAGTAATCTTATGTGTATGCTTAAAAGAAAAATAAAAATTATTTTTTCTCATTTAGATAGTCAAGAAAAAGATAAAGAAAAATTGTATATCAAATAATTAACAAGCATACCTTTTCTATCAACTTTTTAAAAAGAATAATTAACTTATTTTTTAAATGAGTTAATTAAGCTTAAGTTTCTTATAAAGATACTATATTATTGTAAAATTTTTTGTGCTCTTAATTTAAGTTGAAGGACAATTGATCATTTTATTTTTTAAGTTCAAGTTCACTAGGATGAGTTAGCACCAACCAATTTTAATATATGACATTTTTATCCCTGTGGTTATTTATTATCTTCCATTTTTCTTTTTCGAAAGAATCGGTCGACTAACTTTCATATCTAGTCGATTAATTGACTGTTTTGTATGCAAATTGAATTCACTGTCTAAATAAGTCGATCACTCGATAAAGCCAATCGACTGATTCTCTTAAAGGATTTTTGTGTACTGGAAAAACCAATCGACTAATTCTCAAGATTAGTCGACTGATTGTTTTGAACAAAAAGAAGCTTAAGCCCCTAGACAAATCAATTGAGCTGATCAGTCGATTGGATTGTCATCTAGTCAACCGATTGATGGAACCAATCGACTGATTTTGTCGATCTGATAATCGTAATTTCAAAGTTTGAACATATCAAAAAAAGAAGGAATGACTTGTTTTTAAATCTAACGATTGTATCTTTTAAAGGCCTATAAATAGATGTTATTTACAACATTTATTACTAATAACTTGTATACTTTAACTTCTTAATCCATGATTTGACTTAAGATTTTTTTTATTATAAAATCTAGATTTGAAAGTTCTCTTCATCTTAAATATTTAGAACTTATTTTGATTGATGAGTAATCTATAGAGAGTGAACATTTATTGTACCAATCACCTCTATAAGAAAGTAAACTTTAGTGGTATTCATTATACATTCTTATTGCGATGAGATTTGCTTATAGGTGCTACCCTTGTGAGGCAAAAAAAAAAAAAAATTGCTTAAAAAATAGCGAAGAGCTGTTCATTGTAAATGTTTAATCTCCACTTGTGAAAGAGTTACTATAGTGAAAAAAGAAAATCAAATAGGGAGCTCGAGTCAATGATGTAAGAAGTTTTTCGAACTACTGTATTTCTTCTCTCTTCCCTATTCTTTACTTTGTGCTTTACTTGCGTTAATTCTTATAGTTTGTAAAAGTAGTTAATATTTCATAAATACCCAAATCACCCCCCTCTCTCTTGGGTATAAATCTGACAACAATATAGATATAAAAACACGTCCGAGACTTAATAGTTAGGAAGGTAGAATTGTATTCTAACTCTAACTGAAAATAAGATATATAATATAAAATATAATTAGTCATATATCATATTATCAGATAAGATATAATTGGTTAGATATTAAGGGAGTTTTCTATCTTAAATTTTTATCTGCTTTAGACTTCTTCTAATTAGACTATAGACTTCTAGTTATACAAATTTTTGAGTCTTCTTTACAAATGAGACTTAATTAAAGCGATTGTTTTTCTTGCTTAATGGTAAAATCGACTCTCCAAAGTAGTGTCCTTATATTATTTGGGCTTGTTATCCACCATGGACTTGTATGTTCCAAGAGAAAGGGCTTCATTTGTTGCTGAATATAACTATTAGGAGAGTCTCTTGGATGTCGAAAACACCAACCCATCATGCCCAGCTCAACCCATAATCACCCCTTAAGTTTGTAACAAAACATTTTTTACACAATATTAGAGTATTCCAAAAGAGATTGACACACAAAATTTGTTTGCATGACTAATGGCCTCGATATATCAAGCTGATGATACATTGAAACTTTTAAAAATCTCACCCCTATTACCAAATTGCAATTTATTCCATTAATTACTATGTTTAGATTAAATTAATAAAAAAATAATAATTTTATAATACTAAAGATAGTCGTGACTGTCTAATCTAAGCGGTTGGTGTATTTCACACACTATGATCATTTATTTTAATTTTTAATATTTTTTTTCTAATCAAACAAAACTCCAATGTAATTAGAACTTTTGCAAAAAGCCCTTCTTCTTGTGTTAACATTGTGAAATATTAAAATATTAAGACTACTCTGTTACTGAAAGAAATGAAATTTTTGTCGTGACAATTAAGTGTTCGTTTGAGAGAGCATTAACGTGTATTGTAAATAATGGAAATCATAATGTTTCGTAGAAAGTCACGTGAGATTATAATTAGACAGTCAAAATCATGTGAAACAACTTAAAAGGTTCACGTAGTAAGTAAATTGAAAGACCATAACATAATTTTAAAAATACAAGCTCCCCGAGAATGAAGTTCTATGACTAGAAGTGTGCAGAACTCCGAAAAAAGAAGTAAGTTGTAATTTATTGACAAGATCCACGATAGTACCTCCCAGCACGAAAGGAAACCTCTTTAAGCAAGCAAACAACTATAAAGAAGGAAACCTTCCTAAAGAAGCTCTATGCACAGAGTTTCACACATAACTTCAACGAACAATCAAAAGATAACCAAAAAAACTTAGAGAAACAAGTCTTTAGGATCTATCAGGTCTAACATATACTCATAGCACAGCCATTGTGTGATGAGTAATACGGGACACTCAGAATATTGTGGCATGATAGCTTAGGAATTAAGACTCTCCAAAGTATTTAACATTAAATAAGGAAGTGACATAGACTTTACATTTAATGTGACAGTACTTTGGTCTAACTTGAAGACATGAGATTATGACTTGCATTAATAGCAACTGAAAGTAATAAGGTGCAAATAATCAAAATTAGTCTTATGAAAAGGACTACTTGTCAATATGGAAAGCCTTTTCCGCCCAAAGTAAGGGGCCATTGGCATATGCTTCCTAAGCTATAAATAAGACAAAAATCCTTGAGCAAAAATAAGGAGAAGATAATATAAAAGCCGAAAAACATTCAATAGACTTGAATTTCATTAAATAGACTGTCATAAATATCCTAAGAGGAATGTCCTGAATCTTTTTGTCCATTCATTGACAACCAATAATAAAGAGTTAAGGTGTATTCAAATTGTCCCTATTCTTCTTAGAATCTCATTCTTCCGATTAACTAGTTCTTTCTTCCATTGTACACTTCATCACTTAGTGTCACAAAAGAAGTATTTACTGACTCTTAGATACACCCACGTAATCTCCTCGCTAGAATTGGATCATTTCCTAACTCGTTGTATCTTGATCACTCCGGGCAGAACTTAGGTACCATCTACAAGTATCAAGATCACTAATAAAGTTTTAACATTGGTATTTGGTTATGTGGAGTATGTGGAATTAACTCTCATGTGCCCAAGTCCCGACGCCCGTACGGGACTTGGAAATTTACTTTTATACCTTCATATAATACTATATGGTATTTATTATAAATATATATTTAACTTGTATAATCTATGACATATATTATATATTATTTTTATAATTTATACATATGCAAAGAATTTATTAAAAAATGAAATTTATAATTTATCTGAATAATTTTATCAAATACTCAATAACTTGAATTAATCTTTTATAATTAATTCTCTAAAATATGAGGCAAACCCAACCAAATACTGTGAATAATTGTACTAACTGCATTTACTATTATACCTGCATGATTCTAATTAAAACCTAAATTACTCTAATAAGAGCTTTCATGGGAAAATATTGAAATATCATTAAAATGTGGTTGATAATCTCATTTATATCTGTCAACTCCAATAATTCATGTCTATCAACTTCAATAACGGAGATGAGACTGAAATGAGTATATGTAATGAGTTTATTGAAGCTAAATAATAAAAAGTTGAATGTAATTTAAAAAAAAAAACAAGAAAAACATTTATAATTGTCAAATTTCTTATGAAAATTCGGTGTAATTTATCGTTTGATATATTACTTTATACATGTTGATTACAAAACTAAGAATGGAATTGTAAACAATATGAATAAAGCAAGACTTATAAATATTATAGCATAAAAAACAAATCAAGAAGTATGCTTTTGTGCTTGTCTGAAAAACGCACATGAAGACAATTTATTTAAAACTGATGTTGCACTTTTCAGCTCGCAATAAATCTGGGCTCTACGACCTGTAGAACACTCAAAAAAGGGATCAGAGGACCACTGGATTGGCTCCGGCGGTAGCCGCTCCGATGCTTAAGTAAGTTAACTGAATTGAAAGATTGTATTGAAAGCCAAAGAATGAGTATGAAAATAAAGCGTACCTGTAGGGTTTAATTTATAGTCTGTGGCCTTTCTAAGTTGATTAGGATTCGGAGCCGTGAATATAGGGATTTGATCATCGGAGATTGCAGTTACCTTATGGAGTATTGCACCGTAGATAGAGATAATTATAGATAGTAGTTTCCTTGTTGAAGTCTATTTCCGTGTCGAAGATTGTTTCCTTATTCCCTGCTCGGCAGTCGTTAAGGAAACAACAAGGTCAGAACCATACGAAATACTGATTGAATATTGCCTAGAGCATAAGGTCTGGAGGATATGTGTATGAGAATTCCCTGGAGGCTGCGCCTGCTCTGTATGACCGAGTTTATCGGTTCTGTAAGCACACGTGTCTCAAGGTAATTGGTGCGTCTGTTTGTGGTATATCAGCTACTCCCCCCCCCCCCCGAGCCCTAGTTAGGAGCTAGGGCGTAACTAGGGCTATGGGCTTTATGAAGAGTCACACGTTTTGTTTCTCCATTTTTCGAGACGTCGGTTTAATGAGTCATTTATTGCGCAGCCAATACTTAAGAAGCCATCATTACCCTCAACCGTCGTGTCGAATCGGCTTGGGGGGCTCGTATTTCGAATATGTATATAAAGAGGGGAAAGAACTTTTTATGCCTTTCTTCTGCACTTGCCTCTACAGTATCAGAGACTCTGCCACCGCCGGTTGACGCATTTTGAAGGTCGAAGCATACTCGGTGTTTGTAGCCTTTCTTAATTTCAGGTTTGATTTTTAGACCCCTTTTACATTCCCTTTCCTTTGCTTCGTTACTTTCCTTTGTCCGCCATGTCTAGTCGTGGGTCACCTTCTGGTTCAGGCAGTTCTTCTAGGACCATTTCTCAACTTCAACTTGTGAATCTTCCTTCCATTGATGATGCTAAAAATAGATTGGTAGAGCCCTCCTCAAGTCTAGAGGTTAGGATAGTTGACGCATTCGAGGAACCCCCAAATAGGGCCGGTGAGACCTCTGGTCGACCTGGCGGTAGAGAGGAGGGTGAGAGTGCAATTACCGAAAGTATGTTAGTAGAGTTGTGGGAGAAATTCAATCTCCCCTCAAACGTTACTTTTAGGGTCCCGGATCTTCTGGATCACCCACGCGATGTTAGAGCGGGGGAAATTTGTGTCTATTTGGCTTGGTTTGAAATGGGACTGACACTCCCCCTTCCCAACCTTGTAAAACAATTCTTCTGTTGGTTCAACCTTTGCCCTGCAGACCTTAATCTCAATAGTTGGAGACATCTGTTAAGTTTCATAGTGTTGCGGTATATGAATAATGTTGACGTGTCCCTTGACCTGATCCATAGTAATATGGATCTAAAATACATGAGGTCGGAAGGCTTCTATTATATGTCTTTTGATAGTGGGTTCAGACCCTTTACTTCCGTGCCCTCCTCTAATAAGACTTGGAAGAAGTGGTATTTCTTCATAAAAGGAGGATGGGAATATGAGGACTTCCAAGACCAACTTTCAACATTCCCTCGAACCACTGGGCCAAAGGGTGAGACCCAATTTTTCCCGTGGCTGCTTTGATTTTGTTTTGCGCATCAATTGCCGAGCTGATTAACTCTGTATCCTTTGTGCAGATAGGAGTGTGTGGAAGAGGCCGAGCTTTTCTCCCGTGCTTCAAAAGCAATACAAAAAGCTCTTACAGCCCAGCAATCGAGACCATTCCTCCATTGTTAATCGTGATAAGTTGATGGCTGCCAAGGGATGTGTTGAGGAGCTGACAAAAGATCTGATGGCTAGGTGGGAGACCGAGCCATCTTCATCTGCGGCAGTGGGGGAGGCTTCTTCCCCAGTAGACCCTCCCCTCTAGACAAAAAGGAGGAGGTTACTTTCAACCTTTCCTGAATCTGCTAAGGGGGAGAGGGAGGCACCTGCCCCTATTTCTGTGGTCCCCCCAGCCTCATCCAAACAAGCGAGCAAGGGGACGTCATCCTCAGTGGCCCCCGGTGCTGTCAATCAAGCAGCCAAGAAGGTTCTGAGGGACTTTTGAGCCAAGGGCTCAATTAAACTTAAGCCATAGAAGTCGGAGAAGCTTCTAGTTGATCTGGCTTTTCTCCAAGTTAAGGTAAGTTCTTCGAGTCTCTATTTCTTTTCCCTTTTTCCAAGTGTTTTTAGCTAGGTACTGAACTTGTTTTCTCTGTATACTGCAGACCCTGCACACCCTTTCTGTTCTGACGGAGGTCTCTCCTCATTCAGAGGAGGTTGACAAGCTTCAGGCCGAGCTGGACGAGGTCAGGCTTCAGCTCAGTACTGCTAAGTCTGAGGCTCACGAATCTGCAAAGAGGCTGAAGGAGTCCCAGAATTCTCTGGCCGTCACGGAGTCAGAGAAGAATCTTGCTGTTCAGTAGGCAAAGAGGCTTCAAAAGGAGATGGACGGCATGCGGTACCTCTATCACCAAAAGCTTGAGGATGCAGTGGAGCAGGCCAAGCTAGAGAACGAGACGGAGATTAAGATGGAACTAGAAGGAATAGCCAACAACCTGATCATGTTTGACTTCAACAACTTCCGATCTAGGTTCCTTACCAAATTTCCTGATTTCGACATATCCTCGATTGTGCCTCCAGGGGTTACCCCTTTCGAGGTTGCCGTTCTGAGCGAGGTGATCAACGTTCCCCCTGCCGATCCCACTGAAGTTGCCGTCCTGAGCGAGATGGTTGATGCTGCTCCTGCCGATCCTTCCCCGGCTGTTGAACCTGCTTCTGCTGATCAGGCTTAGGATATATGTATTTAGTTTTTTGAACCTCCAATGTAACAGGCTATTTTGTTGAATGAAACAGTGTTTTCTTTCTCAAATGTCTTCATCCCATTTCTTTTGTGTTTGGTTGACCCATGTAGTATTGCGTTGCACTGCTGCGTAGTATGTTGGTCCTTTGAACTTATGTTTGATGTGAGAAACTGCTACAAGTGAGGCTATTCTAGAGCCCTCCAGACCAGCTTCTTAACGGTCGGCAGTTGTCTT
This sequence comes from Nyssa sinensis, assembly GCA_008638375.1. Lineage (NCBI taxonomy): Eukaryota > Viridiplantae > Streptophyta > Magnoliopsida > Cornales > Nyssaceae > Nyssa > Nyssa sinensis. The sequence goes on along the minus strand of VIRR01000491.1, from coordinate 40,621 downwards.
CCAAGCTGTTTTTGCAATAAGACAATGACTATAGACTAATTCTGATTGCTTCTCCTTCTTTGGATGAGATAGGAAGGTAATTTCAATCAGACAAGCAAGGATCTGATATTGATCTTATGTCACATATATTGGGAGTAAATTCTGAAGAATTCTGAGGCAGTTCATTCTGAACCCAAGTTTTGTAGTAGAAATTTGGTGTTTCATGTCTGTCACTCTGATGATTGAGACTTTTGCTCCTTAAGTTATTCAGACCATGACTGAGATACATCCGAACTGATGGTCTTTTGTCATACACGTGGTCTGTCAAGGATCAACGGAATGGCCAAGACTGAAAGGTCTGTATGTTGGACCAAGGGCCTTTGTATTAATGTGGATCGAACTTTGTTTGTTTGACCAGTATAGTATACTTGGGGAAGCCGTGCATCCAGTCTTCTAGGTATCTGAAAAGATGGTTCTATACGTCATTCGTTTATACAGCTGTCTTTTGGGTTTTTGAGGCCAACTCCTTTTTTAACCGTTGCGACGGTCCAACTGGGTGACCCTTGGGCTTCGAGAGTCTATATATATGAGAGAGGAGCATACGGTTACGCCCAATCTCTTTTCTTTTTTACTCTCGGATTGTTCTCCCGTCGGAGAGAATTTGGATGTCTTTTAGAAGCTTGCCGTTTGCCCGGAGATGATTGACAATATTCAGTCCGAGTTGGGAATGATTAAACTGTGGCCAAGAGTTGTCCTTCCCTTTGATTCAGTCTCCAAGGAAGGATTAGAGGAGGCAAAGATCTTCTTGTCCATCTTAGCATCCGGTCGAGAATTCTCCGATTGGAAGTGGACCCTCCTTGATTCAACCGAGGCTTGGAGCATTGGTGATGAAGACGAAGGTGGGATGCCTCCTTCCCTTGATGTCTTAGCAGAGACCCTTGCTCAAATCGGCTAGGGTGTCATGCCTCATTTGAGGGAAACGAAGGTGGAGAATGGAGGTCTCTTGAGACCCAGAGCCCTCATCATCCGTTGGTATTGAGATCAGTGACAGTGATGATGAAATGGCCTGGGTGCTTCTTGATACAGATTGGGGTTCAGGGTTCCTTCCTTTCAAATGGAGCCGGCGACGGCGGTAATGGAGGTTTGGAACTTGGGTCCCTTTCTCATTCAAGGAAAAAAGCCATGATGTCGCAAAATCGTTGTGATGTCTTTGTTGTAGCTTCTGTAAAACATAGTGATGTCTTTCTTGTAGCTTCTGTGTACTCGTTTTATTTCCAGTCTTCTTGTACTGATGTAAATTTTATGAATCATCAATAAAATTGAGTTCCTTCTCCTCAAATCTAATGTACTTTGTGTTCGGATGTGCTCTTTTGGAGTTAAAACACCTTCTCGTGCACTTCTGATTAATAACTCTTCTGTATGTTCTAAGAGTAGATCAAAGAAACTTACATAAAACTTGAAGCCTTGAACCAAAATACTTTAAGCCTGCTCAGTATTATAGTATTCGTTGTTTGCTGGTTCATAAGCCAAATAATCTAAGTATCAGCTCTGAGGTATTCCGATCTAGGAAACTTGTGTAAATAGTAGTCGGACTTTAGTTGAAGATGTTTGGAACTTTTGTCTTTGGATGGACTGGATCATAGAATCTGTATATTGTAGATGGACCAGGCTCGGAAGGCATGTGCATTATGGATGGACCAGGCTCTGAAGGCCTATGCATTGTAAATGGACCAGGCTCTAAAGGCCTGTGCATTATGGAAGGACCAGGCTCTGAAGGCCCGTACATTGTAAATGGACCAGGCTCTGAAGGCCTGTGCATTATTGATGGACCAGGCTTTGAAGGCCTGTGCATTATGGATGGACCAGGCTCTGAAGGCCTGTGCATTATGGATGGACCAGGCTCTGAAGACCTGTGCATTATGGATGGACTAGGCTCTGAAGGCTTGTGCATTATAGATGGACCAGGCTCTGAAGGCCTGTGTATTATAAACATCTTATGGAGGTATTAAAAAGAAAGAAACATCTTTATTGATAATACTTCCGTAAATGCTCTACATTCCAAGGCCTAGGATTAGGCTTCCCAGTCATGTCTTCTAGCCAGTAGGTGGTACGCCTAACAACCTTTGTCACTCTATGAGGGCCCTCCCAGTTGGGTGACAACTTTTCCATAGTGGGATCCTTGGTGTTTGGAAAAGCTCTTCTTAAGACAAAGTCTCCAACTTGAAAGTTGACCGTCTTGAGCCCCACCTTGGATTTGTTGACCATTTTCTGCTGATAGGCTTCCATCCTGATGCTGGCTTGATCTCTTTTTTCTTCAAGTAAATCCAAATTTTCTGTCAGCCGCTGATCATTAGATTCTTGTTCGAAGGCTTAAGTCCTTAAAGTTAGCATACCGATCTCAACCGGGATTACTGCTTCTATACCATAGGCCAGTGATAAGGGAGTTTCAGAGGTAGGAGTTCTTCTGGTTGTTCTGTAGGCCCAAAGGACACCGGGGAGTTCCTCCGCCCATTTACCTTTGGCCTGTTCCAACTTTTTCTTTAATCCATCAAGGATCGTTCGGTTGGTGACCTCTGCTTACTCATTTGCTTGTGGATGGCCTGGAGAGGCAAAGTGTTGTCTAATATTGAGATCTTCACAAAATTTCTTGAAGCTTTTACCAGTGAACTGCGTCCCATTGTCAGAGATGATCACACGTGGTATACCGAACCTACAAACAATATTCTTCCAAGTGAAGTTTTCAAATTCCTTTTCTGTGATGTGTGTTAGAGGTTCAGCTTCGACCCATTTAGAGAAGTAGTCAATGGCTACCAAAAGATAATTCCTGTTTGGTAGGGCTTTGGGTAATGGACCCACTATGTCCATCCCCCACTGAGCAAAGGGCCAAGGACTAGTAATCGGGATGAGCTCGTGATGAGGCTGGTGTTGATATGGGGCAAACCTTTGGCATTTGTCGCACTTCAGGACGTACTCCTTAGCCTGCCTTAGTATGCTAGGCCAGTAATAGCCCTGAGTTAGAGCTTAGTGAGCTATTGTCACGCCCCGAATTTCTACAAACCCGAGGCGCGACTGACGAGACAGAAAGTAAAATAAATAAAAGGACAAAAGTAATTAAATTCCCTAAACATGCGTTCATCCTCATCCATACATAAAATAACATCGAATACATTGTTCATCAGTCATTCGGGCTTAAGCCCTTATATAACAAAATACAAGTTTCATGGATTACAAATACATCACAGGCTTCACCCTATCAGGGCATCACAGAGTCTCTAGTGGCTGGAGGATCCTCATCTGAAAAATGTTGCCCACGAATGGGTCAGCTCAACTACTGGTATGATGAAATGCTAATGCTAGAAATAAAGCTAAGGCGTGGCATGTGCAAAGTGTACATTTATTTCTAAATGACATTCAAGCATCGCAGTAATATATATGAATAGTATGCGTGACACACCCATGCACAACTCTATACCACACCCATGTCTCGTTTACGGGTACTCCCCGATGGCTACGGAGTACCAATGCAATGGCCAATTTTGGGTTTTTCACCACAGGATCTACACCCTCATAATGCAAAGCACCACGTGCTTACCCACGCCATGTTCTCAAAAAATTCATCATATGCCAATATGCCAATGCAATCTCACTGAACATGGATCTCAATAATATAACATGCTCGGACAATAATAAATAAATCACCAGTCAGTTTCATATACATGCATATCTCATGTGTTCATATATCATAATTCATGTTCTTCACTTTATTAAACTTGCAAGTAACACATAACATGTAAACAACCAATTCCAAATAATCAGGTAAACACATTACAAACAAACATATACAGCATCCCAGTCATTCACAAATATTCCTAACTTAACTTCATTTCTAACACTAGTAAAACACCATACCTGATGGGTCAGTCACAACCCAAGAAGCACGTGTACGATATGTAACTGAACTGATCAATGAAGATGCAAGAGATCAGATCTCCCTCTCCTGTCCTGTAAGTGTCCCTAAAAACATAAATTCCAACTCAGTCTATTTTCATTTGAATTTATGCTATTCATCAAATTTTATGTCTTTAAATTCATAGGTTTCTATTCTGCTAAATTAAACTCTACCATTGTTTCTAGGACGTTGAAGAAAATAAGTTTAGGTCCTCGTAGAACTCAATTCGGACACCGGGGTTCCAAAGGGCAAAACAGTCATTTTGCACTTCACACGTGTCCTTACATTTCGTGACCTCTTTTCATAAATCGGACTCCACGGTTGAGTCCGGAATGTTCGAGATAATAAAATTTCACTATTTTTTTACCTAATTCGGAGTTCGTTTGACTGTGTTTCAATCTAGGGGCATTTTGGTAATTTTAAAGGTTACTGCGGGTCTTTTATTTTTTGGGACCACGTCTCGTAAAACGGACCTCACCATTGGTCTCAGAATGGTCGAGATAGTCAAAATACACTAATGACTTGTCCCATTTGGACTCCGGGATATTTTTGAATATTTAATTAAATTAATTAATTAATTAATTAATTTAATTAATATTTTATTAATAATTTAATCAGGTGGGTAAAAGTGTAATTTCCAACAGTTGGGGGGGTCAATTTGTAATTTCCGAAAGTTCAGGACAGAATGGTAATTCTCAAAAAGTTCATGGGCAATTTTGTAATTTGAAAACCCCTATTCCATATTCGGATAACCAAACAGTGAACAAGGTTAAACTGGGATAGGATATCCCTACTTCCAATCCAATTTCAATTTCAATTTCCTAACCCTGTTGCCAAACAGTCCCAATTAGGTTTTTAATTTAAAACCTCAGTGCGACACGTGGCAGGGGCGGTCCACACCCGCCCGAACCGGACCCGACCCAGAACAGTCCCCCTTCGTCCCCGATTTTCCGACGATGGACCAGTAGGGTTCCGGCGCCTTCTCCGGCGCCGGCGACCGATCTCCGGCGACTTTTTCATGTTTTCAAAATGCCATTTTCTAGAGTTTTTCAAGCAGGTTCCATATCTAACCTCCATTTCCCTCCAAACCTTCCCCATCTCCACGAAATAGAGGGTCAAACCCTCGGTCAACTTTCTGGCCAACTCCTTCCCTTTCATTTTTGTCACTGTTTGGTCACGGGTTTCCTCTCATTTTTATCCTAAAGGTTTCCTGTGTTCAAGAGGAACACTTCCTCATGATCTTAGCAAGTTTTTAAACACAAAACCCCTAAGACCCGATTATTGCCCCCAACCTGTAACCCTCATTTTATCTCTCATTTCTCAACCATTTCTTCTCATTCTTTTTGCAAAATAATCCCTACATTATGCTCTCTAAGATCCTACAATTTGAATCAATTAAAATGCTTAAAAAAAATTGAAACAGAAGGGGATTACCCGCGGTTTCTCTGTTGTTTCTCTCTCTAGCCGTGCCCTCTTCCACCTTTATGGTTTCTCCTCGAGCTTCCTCTCCTTCTTCACAGTCCAGAACTCTCTCTCTCTCTGTTTCTCTTTCTTTCCTTCCCTTCTCTTCTCACCCGAGACCACACCTATACACACACAAGTCACTCTCTCTCTCCCTATCATTTCTCTCTCTCTCTAAGGCCAACCACCCTCTGGCCAGACCTGCACCTCCCACTCCCTGAATTCCACTCACACACACAACCTCAACCCATGCTTGTTTGAGTGTGTTACACTCAAACTCACACACACACACAACCGGCACACACTCACACAGTGCACTGTGCACTGTTTTATATATATATATATATACATATATATTTTCACATTTAAATACACACTCACATGTATACATATATACACACTAATTAATTTCAATAATATATATATATATACATACATCCATCATAATAATAATAATAATAATAATAATAATAATTAATATTCGCAAAGAATAAATAATAAAATAAAAAAAAAATTTCATGTTATAACAGCTATCGTTCTGCCCCCATTATGATTCCCGCAAATACCCTCGTGTATTTCAGTCAAGACATATTGTGATTCTTCTGGAGCTAAGCATTTTAACAGGGGTTGAGAATAAGACCTTCTGTAAAGCTTGTTGTTCAAGATCAGGTACCGAGCTGCTCTGATTCGGATTCTCCTTGCTTTGTTTTTGTCTTCTAGGAGGAGCCCGGATTCTAGGTACTGGAGGATTGGGGTCATCCAATTCTGGGGCTGTTCAGCAATTTGGGCAACTTGAGCTTCCTCTATGCTAGGTCTTGGCTGGTAGGAAATTTTTACTGTGGAGTTCCCTTCTGACTTTAGGCGGGATGCCATGTTTGCCAAAGCATCTGCCCTGCAGTTCTGGCTTCCTTCTATTTTTTGGATAGTGAACGTCTGGAAGGAGTGCTTCAAGTAGTTCACCAGTTCGAAGTACCGAAGCATCCTGTCATCTTTAATGGAGAATTCTCCCAGGACTTGGCTTACCACTAGTTGGGAATTTGAGAAGACTTTAAGGTTTTGAATTTCGCATTCTAGAGCCAACTTCATGCCTAGGATTAAGGCTTCGTATTCTGCTTCATTGTTGGAAGCTCTGAATCCCAAGCTGACTGCTTTTTCTAATGAGAGCCCATCAGGGGACTGTAATACCAGGCCCACTCCTGAACCCTGATCGGTTGACGACTCATCAATATAGAGCAGCCAGGTTCCTGAAGTTTCGAAGAACTGTGCCTTGTCTTGAAGTGCCGGGGTGAACTCGGCAATGAAATCCGCCAAGGCCTGCCTTTTGATGGAGTTCTGTGGTTCATATGATATGTCAAATTCCCCTAACTCCACTGACCACTTTACTAATCTTCCCGAAACCTCAAGCTTCCTCAATATTGACTTCAGAGGATAGGCGGTTGGGATTTCAATTGGATGAGCTTGGAAATAAGGTCGGAGCTTCCGAGCTGATATTACCAAAGCAAAGGCTAGCTTCTCAACCTCTGGGTATCTCTTTTCTGTGTCGAGTAGTGCCCTACTAACATAGAATATGGGTCTCTGTACTCCCCTGTCCTGCCTGACTAATGCGGAGCTGACCGCGTTTTCAGAGACTGCGAGGTACAGGAGTAGCTTTTCCCCCTATACTGGTTTTGACAGAAGCTCCGGAGAGGCAAGATACTCCTTCAGTTCCTGAAAAGCTTTCTCACATTCTTCCGTCTATTGTAAAGCTTTGTTGCCCTTTAAAGCTTTGAAGAAGGGTAGGCAGCGATCAGTGGACTTGGAGATAAATCTGCTTAGTGCCGCGATTCTGCCATTCAGTGCCTGAATGTCTTTTCTGGTTTTTGGTGACTTCAGTCCAATCAGGGCTTGGATTTGAGTGGGGTCTGCTTCGATACCCCTCTAAGAGACAATGTATCCTAAGAATTTTCCCTTCGTCACCGCGAAGGTACATTTTGAGGGATTGAGCTTCATCTTGTGCTGTCTTAGGATATCAAAGGTCTGGGATAAATGCTGGAGGTGACTACCTTTCTGCAGACTTTTGACCAGCATATCATCGATGTACACCTCCATGGTATTGCCGAGCAGTGGGCTTAATATCTTGTTAACCAGCCGCTGGTATGTGGCCCCAGCATTCTTCAAACCGAATGGCATTACTTTGTAGTAGTAAAGACCTCGTTCGGTTATGAAGGCTGTCTTTTCCTAGTCTGGAGGGTACATTTGAATTTGGTTATACCCAGACTAGGCATCCATAAAACTCATGAGTTCGTGCCCTGCAGTAGCGTCAACTAGTTGGTCTATCCTTGGCAGTGGAAAGTTGTCTTTGGGGCACACCTTATTGAGGTCTGTATAATCAACGCAGACCCTCCACTTGCCATTTTTCTTTTTGACTAGGACGGTGTTGGCTAGCTACTTGGGGTAGAACACTTCACGTATCATTTTGGCTTCAAGTAGCCTCTGGACTTCCTTGTTTATGATCTGATGCCGTTCTAGGGCTAGCGGCCTTCTTTTCTGTCTTACTGGTGGGTGTTCTAGATCCACTATTAGTTTGTGAGTTATCAGGTTTGGATCTATACCTTCTATGTCTTTGGTCTCCCACGCAAACATAGAGAGGTTGTCTTTCAGAAACTTGATTATTTTTTCTTGCTTAGCATTGTGTCAGATCTGGACCAATGTACAAATAGCGCCCCTCTGATTTTAAACTGACCAATACTTTGATAGACTCGCCAATGGGTTTGGTCCTGCTATCACGCCTCCTTGGGCTTAGGGGTTCTTCGATTTTGGAAGGGCAACTTTCCTCCTCGGGAGTGTAGGAGAGAATTGGATCTGCACAGTCCCGAGTGTACTGTAATTGCTATTTGGCAATCTTTTCCTTGAGTGCAATGGCATGGCACTCTCGAGAAGTTGGCTGGCACCCTCTGACAGAATAAACATTCTGATTGTGAACATACTTCAGACATTGATGGAGGGTCGAGGTAACCGCCACTATTTGGTGCAACCATGGTCTCCCAATTATGACATTGTAGGGAGATTTCATATTCAACACCATGTATTCTGAGATGGTGGTTTTCTGCCTTTCACCTTCCCCTACAGTAGTAGGTAGGTCAATCCTTCCCAATGGGGTACTGAGATTACCATCAAACGCTGCCATTACGGCAGTGGTAGGCTTGATGCTGTTGTGGTCCATCCCCATCTGTTTGAGTGGCTCATGGAATAGTATATTGACGGAGCTGCCGGTGTCGACCAGAACTCTTCTGATCTCAAAGTTGGAAATCTTGAGAGTGATGACGAGGGCATCACTGTGAGGGCAGTGTACCCCTGCTAGGTCCTGTTCTGTGAATTGGATCTCCGGTGCTGGTCTGAGCCTTTTTTCGACGTTGGAGATCTGTAATACGTTTGGGGCAGCCCTAGCCTCCCGAGCGTACCTCTTTCTTGCCCTGTTGGACATTTTTATAGTAGGGGAGTCTACATGGAAGACATAAATGACATGGTTGTTCTACTTTTGAGGCTCATTTTGAACTTCCCTCTGCTCTATCCGCTACTGAGGCTTGTCTTCGTGGGGATTTTGCCTCCCGTCTTACTTAAGGAACTCCCGGAGACGTCCTTTCTTTATGAGTTGCTCAATCTCATATCTAAGGGACTTGCATGAGTTAGTCGTATGCCCATGATCTTTGTGAAAATTACAATATTTAGCTGTGTCCCGAAGGCTGGGATCTTCTTTGATGGGTTCTGGCCATCTTAGGTTTTCCTGATCTCGGATCTGCCGAAGTACTTGATTCAGTGTAGTGTTCAGAAGGGTAAAATTAGTGAACTCCCTTGGTCCAGAATTGTAAACAGCCTTAGGTGCCATTCTTTTTTCTGGACCCCTAGCTCTCTTCTTGCTAGGGTCTTTTCTGTGGTCGTCTTTCTTTTGATCCTCCCTCTTCGGATTGTCCCTCTGGTTTTGTTCTTTACTCTTATGGGATGTGCAGTTGGCTTCTTCCAAGTTGATGTACTTTCTAGCCCAGTCCATTAATGCCGCCATGTCGGCAGGAGGGCTTTTGGTCAAGGAATCTCTAAAACCACCGTGAACCAGTCCAGCAGTTAAGGCAACTATAAGGAATCTTGGGATGCAGTCGGTGATCTTTGTGAGTTTGGCATTAAAGCGCGTAATGTAGGCTCTGAGGGACTCCTCCTTAGTCTGCTTGACATTTAACAGGAATTCTGGTCCCCTTCTGAGTCTTCTGCTGGTCATAAATCTATCCAGGAATTGCCTACCGAGCTCATAGAAGCCAGTAATTGAGTTCGGAGGGAGGTGGTGGAACCATTTCAGAGCAGTTCCTTTCAAGCTGGTAATGAAGGTTCGGCACATAAAAGCATCAGAGGCCCCGTGGAGGGCCATCGTATGCTGGTAGTACGATAGATGATCCCCTAGGTCTCCAGTCCCGTCATACAGGGTGAACTTTGGCACCATGAACTTCCTTGGCCTTTCTTCTGACATGATGGCAGGAGTAAATGGGGTGGCAAGTCTGCCGAGCAACCTGGCCAACTCGTCTTACTCTGGAGGGTTATGGGCACTTCTCAAAGCTATTGTTCGGTCCATAGATTCGATAATTTCTTCGACCCTCCGTGGGTCTCTGAATCGGACCTTTTGTGAACCTTGCCTTACAGCCTCGGCTTCAGGGTAGTCGGGCTGAGCACGTCCCTCGAATGGAGGAGGGTTCCGAGCTGGCGGGATTGGTGCTGCTTGGGGATGAGGCTCTTGTGGTGCCGGATGTGCTCCCGAAGCCCTCGAAGTCGGGGCTCTAGTAGTGCTTCGGTAGTGGACGTCAGGGATGAAGGCTGATGTTCCCCAGCCTGGGGCTGCTGACGGCTGTGGATCTCTGCCAACGTGAGCAACACCCTAGGGGTGCCCAGGCTGGTTATTTAGAGCCTGCTCATGGGGCTCTTCATTCTCAGTGGTTATATGGGGTTGCGTTCTTTCAACATTGACCGGCGGGTTAGGAGGACTCGTCCCTTGATTCTGTGTGAGCATTGCCAGAGTTCTAGATATGGCAAGTAGTTGTTCTTGTACCAATTCGTTGTGTCGCTTGATTGATTCAATCTCTTGTCGCATAGGATCAACCGTCGGACCTCTTGCTTGTGGAACAGACGGCCGAAGTTGAGAGCTTTGTGGGTTTTGAGCGTTCTGTCTCGGTCGGAGATTTGGGACCATGGTTTTCCGGTGAGGAAAAAGATAAGTTTGTGAATAGAGCACTTGAAGATTAGTCGTTTCCCACAGATGGCGCCAAACTGATGCTGCACTTTTTAGCTCGCAATAAATTTGGGCTTTGCGACCTGTAGAACACTCAAAAAGGGGATCAGAGGACCACCGGATTGGCTCTGGCGGTAACCGCTCCGATGCTTAAGTAAGTAAACTGAATTGAAAGACTGTATTGAAAGCCAAAGAATGAGCATGAAAATAAAGCGTACCTGTAGGGTTTAATTTATAGTCTATGGCCTTCCTAAGTTGATTAGGATTCGGAGCCGTGAATATAGGGATTTGATCATCGGAGATTGCAGTTACCTTGTGGAGTATTGCACCGTAGATAGAGATAATCATAGATAGTAGTTTCCTTGTTGAAGTCTGTTTCCGTGTTGAAGACTGTTTCCTTATTCCCTGCTCGACAATCGTTGAGGAAACAACAAGGTCGAAACCATACGAAATACTGAGTGAATATTGCCCAGAGCATAAGGTCTGGAGGATATGTGTATGAGAATGCCCTAGAGGCTGCGCTTACTCTGTATGACCGAGTTTATCAGTTTTGTAAGCACACGTGTCTCAAAGTGATTGGTGCGTCTATTTGTAGTATATCAAAAACATAGAGATATAACTTGAACGATGCTTATATTCTATCAATGGCAAAAGTCACACTGCCTCTGCTACTATATGAGCTCTTGGCTTTTTTTAGTGGTTCACACACACATGCGATACTCATTGCTACATATATATACAAAATATATAAATTTTAATTCTAATGCAATTAGTATTTTTATTCTAATTCAAATTAAATATGCTACTTCAATTAAAATAAAGACTTCTATTCTCACTAATGACAAATTATCAAATTTTTATTTATCATAAAATTTATCTAAAATGTATTAAATTCTACTAAAATTCATAATTAAGAATTCTACTAAAATTCTATTAACTTAGTTTAATAGGTTCATAATACACTTTACTATAATTCGATGTTATATAACCAATGAATTTTCAATGTATTTAACTACTTGGGTCCATTTGGTACAGTTTTACCTTTCATTTTGGATTAAAATTCAACCTCATCTCCATCAAACGGTGCAAGAATAGACATTTTATAGCTTTGTCATGTGCATTTACATTTGTAAATGTATTTAGTCATTTGGTCAAAATTTTAAACTACCATTTATCTTCATAGTGCTTTTTCAAACATACTTTCTACTTTTAGAAAAGGGTGTCCTAAAGATTCACCCAAACTAGTGAGAAAAAGAGTTAGTTAAGGCTTCAATTCTCACAGTTTAAAAAAGAAAAAAATTACTAAAAATGTTATAAAATAAAATTTTTAATCTAAATAATTTATAATATATTTTTTCTATTTAAAAGATCTAAAAAAGAAATTTTTAATACAAAAAAAAAATTGAATTATTAAATTTCATCTTAATACCGTTAAAATATTATTAATTAAACTAAAATAACATTCAAGTTACATTTTAGAAAAAAAAATATAAAATATATAAAATAATTTCTTCAATCTAAAAAATAATAATAATAATAATAACATTTTATGTTGTGAATTTTTTTTTTGGGCCTTCTAAATAATTTTAAAATATTTTATTTTTTTATTAAATAATTTATGTTATCAAATATTTAATATTTTTTAAAAATTCATCTTGAATATTATTTTAGTCTAATGAATAATATTTTTTAACAGTATTAAGATAAAAGTTTATAATTAAACTTTTTTTGTTGTCAAAGTTTATTCTTTATATATCTTTTAAATAAAAAAAAAAAGTATCATAAATTTTTTGAATAAAAAAAATTATTTTAAAAACTTTTTAATATTAAAAATAAAAAAACCCTCTCTTAACAACAATATCCTGATTGAAGGAGTTGCTTTATGCTGAACACCTTAACGTTTTTTTTTTTTTTTTTGAAAGGTAAATGTATATAAAAGAAGAAGAAAAGAACACCTTATTGGTACGTTTATTATTATATTTCATATTCATTTGTTTAAACTAATCATTATTTAATATTTTCCGCAACCAATCTTATCACTATAATAGAATGTTTGGTGACTTAGCTCTGCATGCACGTCCCTCCACCAATCATGACTGGATATATTCTTTTTCAGACAAAAAGATATATATATATATATATATATATATATTTGGTCGGTTGAAAAAATTTAGAGATCGGTTGAAAAAATATAGAGCTTTAACCACACACACACACACATATATATATATATATATTTGGGCGGTTGAAAAAAATATAAAGCTTTAACCACACACACACACACACACATATATTGGTCGGTTGAAAAAATATAGAGCTTTAACCCCACACACACACACACACACACACACACACACACACACACATATATATATATATATATATATATTTGGTCGGTTGAAAAAATATAATAAAAGTGTTATCAACATAGGGTAGATTGTGGTTGCTACATTTTAAATACGATATTAGATTCCAGGTCTAATGTACTATCATTATAAGTTTATTATAGACATTATTTGTAATTAATGTAAGATGTTGTGATTGTTTAAATTTTTTTTAAATAATAACAGTAAAATAAATTTTAAATATGATATTAGATTCAAGGTATGATGTGTTGTCATTATAAATTTATTATAGACATTATTTGTAATTAATGTAAGACGTTATGACTGTCTAATTTTTTTTTTTTAAAATAATAACAATAAAATAAAATGAGTAGTCGGATTATGTTTTCTACTTATAGGGAATGAATGTCTATATTACTCAAAAAAAAAAAAAAGCAAAAAATAAAAGGAGATGTCTAACTACATGAAATATATTTGAGGAATGGCTTGGCCACGGGCATATTGTTGTGGGTATATTTTATGCGAGAATATGAGGAGTGTATATGAAATACACAAATAATTAAATGAGCGAAAATTGAACTATTCACAAGTGTCGTTGCTACTTTCTATTTTATTAGAGGAATTTGAGGCAAATACTTAGAAAAGATCAAAGGGAAAAAATCATAAATCTATAAGAGTAAGAATAAAGTGTGTTGGATATGAGGTCAGGTTAGATTCAGACGCATAGCTATTTGAACATCTGCAAGATTTGAATAAGAGTTGTGCTAAGATTAAAGTTCTTATCATTATCTGGTTGGTTTCGAATTTCAACCAACGCAAATATTTATCCCGCGTTTTAGGTACAGGGTTAGTGTGGGAGGATACTTGGTTATCCGTCAACTCTCCTAACTCCTCTCTCAATTTTCTGTCTAATATTCTTTCGAGTTCACCATTGTGAGACCTCTAGACTTGGATTGTAAAAATACATAGACGACTCGATTTTGTAGCCGTCATATTGACGAGATAGATTTCTGCATCGACGTACATGACAGAGAAACTCATAACACAAACTAGTTTCTTCCGTTTCTGTGAATCCAGACCATAAGAGGTAATCGGGTTTAGACTCGATTGTTATTTCATATGTGTCTTTCATTTATATCAGAGCCATATATGCTTGTAATTTACTTTTATGTTAAGATGCATTTTTAAATTTGTGGGTAATTTATAGCATGCAAAATGAGTTCGAAAATTACACAAAAAAAATTAACAGTATGGGTGTTTTTCAAACAAAAAGGTTTAGAAACTTTTTGAACGATCTGCCATGGTGGATGTATTCGTAATATCTCAATTAGTAAGTACTTAAAATTTCATAACAATCCACTGTTGGATCTGTGAAAAATCTAAGTTTGAAGTTCTAATTTTTCAGGAAAACACAAATTTTAATATGAATATTTGGGTTTTAATATAATCTATCAAATCTCGATTAATGTGCATGAAATTTATATCGATTTGTTTTTTGTTCCAAAAGTTTTCCAACGATATATGGTACACAATTTTTCGTCGAAAATGAGTGAAATATGAGGTCCAAAGTTTGACAGCAGTTATGACCAAACCTTATTTTTGGAGAAGATGAATTACAGATGAATACAACCCCACTCTCGGCGGGGCATGTGGGAGCACGCGTGTGCATCATCTTCCGAAGCCTATTTTTTGACACCTCTAGAAAGTGTGCCTTACTCACTGAATTTGTAATCCCGTGATGTATTTTTTATAATTTTTTAGCTTTCGAAAATTAGTTTAAATTAATTTTTATTACAAAAAATATAACAAATGTGTTTAAATGTTTTTTCAAAAATTTCAGATAGCTATATTTGTGATTAAAATTACATATCAGTATTTAATATACTATTGGGGGTCCAAATTATTTTTTAGTAATTGTTTTTTTACCTATTTTTGATATTTTGGGGGCTTTAAAAATTTCCTTTTATCTTAAAACTTAGTTAAAATTTTAAAAAAAATTATTTTAAATGAGAAATTTTTTTGAAAAAACTCTGAAAATTAGGAACAATTACCTTATGTGTAGATCATATATTTTTGGGTCTTGTGTGGATTATTCTTATTTTAATTATCATGTGGATAATTATTTAGTGCATTATTGTTGCATAATATTGATTTCCATTAATTGTGAGACCCAAATACTCACTCTCATTGTGGTAAGGTGTGGTAAAACCATCCATCAAAGTCCATTATATTATTATGCATATGAATGTATGTTATGATTGAATGGACATATTTAATTGACGTTCTAGTATTCTTGTTTGTTATGATATATGGAATAACAATATTGATTTTGAGATATATGAGTTATTGACACGGCATCCCTATTTATTTTATTGGTTTTAGTAGATTGATGTAATATGTTCAGTCTATAATAATTATTGGAAATGTTGTATTTATTTATAAATTACTCTTGACATATTGTAGTAGAATGTCAGTTAGACTCAAGTAGAGTCTACTTTTTATTGGTTATTATTATTATGTAGATGAAGTACATTTATTTTAATTTAGAAATCGTTGTGTGGATGAATTAAATTTTGTTTCAATTCAAAATTATTTTGCTCGAAATTATTTAAAAATATACTTATGTTTACATAAATGAGAGATGATTATGAGCTTAGCGAAATTTTTAATCTCATAGAGAAAAATAGAATAATATTTTTAATTGAATTTTGATAGTAGAATAATATAAGGAATGTATGCTTAAATGTCACCACGTACACTATAATAGTAGTGAAATAACCTCAATGAATGTGAATGCTGACTTGACCAACATAGAATGATCACATCACACATATATCATACATGTAGACATTGACCAATAGGAAATATAGTCTAATACCTTGAGACATGGAAGTTTGTCATAATTAATTAAGTTGTTGAATGCGTTTTAAACATAGTCCAATACCTTGAAACATGGAAGTCTGTCACAATTAATTAAGTTGTTGAATGCGTTTTATTATGTAAAGCATAACATATACATAAATCTCATTAAAAATTTGTTTGGATTTGTTTCATGACAAATATAGACTTGTATTTGATGAGTAGCAAATTCTCGCCAAATAGTACCCTGACTTGTATTTAATTTTTTTGTTTTTTAAAAAAATCCTACATGACGTTACCTAAAAAAAAAATATTTTTCAATTTAGTGTCATCTTGAGACTAAAGGTAGAGCTTCAAGAGGCAAACTCCTAAACTAACCTTGTCACCCAGGGTGGGCCAAACAAGACTTTTAGGCCTATGTTTATAGATAAGAAAAAATTGCTAAATAGGGTAGGGTTGAGAAACATGTGTCAAAAGTAGGCAAGAAAGTTAAGTGCCATAGGAGCATAGATGATAGGTAATGAGATATATTATAAAATGAGCCGTTATTTAAGAATAAAATAGATCATTTTGTTCGTAGTTGTACTAAATCAAAGTTGACCATTTTATTCAAAATAGAGAAAAGATTGAGTAAAAAGCATAAAATGGCACAACTTTACATTGTTTATAATGTTTTGTACATTATGCACAAGTGGTAGCATAAGAACTAATTGCCACAAAGGTGAGTTGATTAATTCTTTTGAGCAACATATGACCTTATGATAAAATAATTGGATTTTGTTGTTTGACTAGTTGTTTGGTCCACCTCTTACCTAATTGATTTTTATACTTTTCTAATCTTTAAATTCCAGTCTTTAGGACTGAATGAAACTATTTATTCTTTGTAAAATAATAGTTCAATGTAGATTGATTAGTTTGATTTATCCCATGTTAGAAGCAACTTCATTATATGAGTATGATAGTGGCTCTGTCTCATTGGATTATTTGATAATTTTGGATTTATATCTTTATGGGTTTCCACAATGTTATTTTTTGAGTAATAATATAGACATATTGAATTAGATTGGATGACTAGATTAGCTTGAGAAGACCTGTTGGGGTTACTCGCAAAAATCAGTCTATTAGTGTGTAAACCTTATTTGATTGGAAATGCCAGTAAGAAAACTTATTTGTAAGGTAGATTGACTCCTTATCCACTAGAGCCAATCCTAATAGCATATGTGAACTCACGATGTTTTGAAAATTAGGCACATAGGAGAACCTCTTATTTTCTTACTTTGTTACTTGCGCTATGATTGCTCATTTAACTCAAGTATTAGTTGCTTTGAACATTGCTATAAACATTAGTTACTTTAAGCATTTTGCAAGAGGTTGAGCATTTCAAAATGAAGAATTCAAAAATTCTTCACACTAATTGTAAGCGAGAGTACTTGTCTGATTAGTTCAAGACAATTAAGTAAGAAAATGAGGAAATTAGATTTTGTTAAATACGGTTAGGTCGATGATGGTGCAAATATTTTTTGTGTGGCCTATATCTTTAACCAAGTGCCCTAATAATCAATTCCTTTAAGCTTGAAAATAGTGAAAAACCTAATTTGAAGGTCTTATCACCTTTTGGGGTATATGTGATCTGTTCACATAATTTAAAATTTTTTTGAAAACTTGGCTTTAAGTTTTAAAAATTTTATTTTTTAAAATATTATTTGTGAGAGTTTAAAAGGTCATTGGATTCTTAATTGAACACCCCAAATTAAGGAATGACTAAATTGAGTTGGTCAATGAGAAAACTTTAAAGGATATTTAACTTTGTGAGTTAATGGAATTTATGGAAGTCATACCATTTCTTGGCAAGGGTGAAAAATTGATATCTCATTCTGGAATCACCAATGATGTTTTGAATAGTGGGAGTGACTTGCCGCCTAGTGGGAGTGTACCATTAGTTCGGATTGTACTACTTGATGAAGATTCTTAAGATCCTTAGTTGTGTAGAAGCAAATGTAAAATCTTTTCTCATCGTCTCTATGAGATTGAAGGGAGAGATTTTTACTATTGTTCCACATGTTTAAGTGGATATTGCTTCTTATGTAGGGGCAAAAGTTTTTTATTCTAATAATGTATGAATGGCTGTTATGACTAATAAGTTGAGATAAATTAGCAAATAATTAAACTTTGAGAATGATTGATCTCATTTTATGTACGATTGATTAACTAGCGTTTTTACCCTATCTTTTTGAAAAATGTCTTATTACTAAGGGAGTATTAATTATAAAGAGAGATATTCTCCCTAGTGGTGAGAATTGTCTTTATTTACCTTATTCCAATTATTGTCACACATGTTGGATCTTAAAATCTTTTCTAGATAGACTAAAAGATTATCTCTGCTATGCAGAATTAGACAATGATTCTTTGTGAGTTTTGAGCTTCAAGGACAATGAACAAAGAGAGCAAAGTATGCTTGCTCAAGTGTTCATTTGTGACGACCTAAGTAATCACCTATGCAATTTTAGGCTTTAAGGTTAATGAACAAAGAGCGTAAAGTTTGTTTGCTCAATTGTTCACTTGTAACCAAAAACAATTGTCAAGTTAGTGGAATCTTAGATTTCACCGAATAATTGGCTTCACAATGATCAAGGAAGCCATGAACAGTCCAAAGAAAGCATTTTGATCTTTGGTGTAGTTGTTGACATGTATGGAATCAGTTGTCACTACTTGGAGGTGGTTGTTCTGTATTGAGAGGGACATGGGTGAAGTAGAATATGCTTGGATTTGAGTTCCATGGAGATTGCCTTGAGGAATTTCTCATTTTGTCTTGAGAATCTATAAGCAAGCTTGTTAGCATGGTTATAACTTATTGACAGATTAATAGGGGCATACTTTAGTTTTGATCATTGTAATTGGACTAGCAGTGAAAGAGATATTTTGTGAAATTTTCTATTTTGACTGCAGTTGAGATTCTGAAGTGCATTGGGATGTTTACTTAATTATTTTTGCAGCTCTTATATATGGTCAAAAAAATTAGAGCAACTTAGCGCTTTGCTCGTATAGATAGTCAAACTATAAAAGCGATTTAGTGTTTGCTTAATGGACTATAGTTAATTGGTTTATTTGATTTCTAACTGATGTTAAGAATACACAGTTGGTTGTCGCAATTGAGGCAATAGTTTGGTTGTGGAGATCCTAGTAGCATCTTAATATAGCGCCATGTAGGCAAGATGATATGTTTATTAGCTATTATTATATGACAACTCTAGCATATACAAGTGTTACGTTCGGTGTAACTTTATTTCACATTGTTAATAAGCTTTAAAAGTTTGAAGGATATAGTGCAATCAATGCCTTTCCCATTTTGGTAGTGTCTTTTGGACTTAGGGTCCATAAGGACAAAACCGTGCATCTCGCCACTTGGCAAGAAGCTCAAGCTCGATAGTGGGCTGATAGAGCAATAGCAGTGATGGAAAAACTAAACATATTGGCATTATTTTTCACTACACATGTTTGAGATAGAGTTGCATAGAGAGAGGTGGTCCTAAGCCCATACTTGTGATGTTTTACATCATGCGTTTAATGGTTAGGTTTATTTTGGATTTGATGTATTAGACACCGTGTGACATTATTTCATCGTTAAACGATTATGTGTTCATATTGAGATGAGTGTTTGATTTCGTGAGCATAAAGGAAAGATATCAACAGGTTTCAATTAACTCTCTTACATGAACAATTGCCTTGGTGCTTAGATAACGAGTAAGATGAGACATTGAATTCTTGGTTGGAGGGAGAATTCATCTTTATCATATATGTCGCATTGATAATGATGGTCAAGATGAGATTTTGTTAAAGAATCGAGCATGAAAGTTGACCACACACCTCATGCAACCAGAAGAAAGCTGAATATGAACTTTTAGATAGGTGTTACGAGAGCGACGGGCTTGGAGTCTTTGGGTTAAGCACTGAGATAGTGATGAGGGGTGCTGAGATAGCAATAGGCATTAGATAACGACTAGACTAAAATTCGTATGACGTATATTCTTATTTTTATGAGATTGAGATTGACATGCCCAATTGAATGTGAGCTCTATCGTAGCATACATTACATACTGTACGTGTTATTGATGTGACCTTCTATAAAGAGAGTGATTGCATGTATCCATGCTTCGTCACTGTGTGAGATCTTAGAAACACTTTGAGTTCCATTGTACCCTTTGTGACCTAGGACTACGTTATGAAGAGAGGGCTTGATGTCCCACTTTAGCATGTGCCTAAAGGATCATGATTAATGTGATTCGGCGGGACATGTCTAAGAAAGCAGTTAAGTTTAATTGGATTAGCATAAGTAGATAAGGAAGATGGTTCCGTAATATACTATTGCGTTGTGACTCATAGTCCGGACGATCTGTCGGTTTATGTGTTTTTCGATATAATCATGAGTCCAACACAGATTGGAAGGTTCAAGCATCGCACTGAGATTAGTTCTCATAAGGGATAAATGATGCTGAATCTGGTGTAATGGAATAGTTTGGGGCATAGACAAGACCATTTGAAGTGAGGTACTATGTTGGTGTGATAATAGCCTGATATAGTACACTTACCCTGATCTTTCTCGTCCGATCGCACATGATCCATTTCTTGTGTGTTGAAGATGATGTAAAGAACTTAGTACTCAGCCTATGTGGATGGGTAGGAGATGTTGGATATTGGGTCGGGTTAAACCTAGACCCATAGCCATTTGAGCATTCACAAGATTTGAATGAGAGTTGTGATAAGATTAAAGTTCTTATCATTATTTGGTTGGTTTCAAATTTCAACCAACGCAGATATTTATCCCGCATTTAAGTTACGAGATAAGTGTGGGACGATTCTTGGTTATTCATCAACTCTCATCGATCCTCTCTCAGTTTTCTCTCTGAGATTCTTATGAGATTACCATCGCGAGACCTCTGGACTTGAATTGTGAAAATATATAGGTGACTCGATTTTATAATCATCCTATTGATGAGAAATATTTCTGCATCGACGCACATGACAGAGAAACTCGTAAGATAAGCTGATTCCTTACACTTTTACAAATTCAGACTATAAAAAATAACCGAATTCAAACTCGATTATTATTTTATATATTTTCTTTAAAGTGCATGTCCCATTTGTCATGTCGCATTTCAGGATAATTATATCACAATCACTTGGATTTGTATTAGAAATATTTATATATTTTGAATAGACAAGTAATCCGGTCAACATTGTCCACCCTCGCATGACTTGAAATAAGGGGTTTTGGGTTTTAACCAGGAAGTTTCCTTGTCGGCAAGCCAACCAACTTATTGATGGGTATACATTTTTTTGATTAGCAAAGAAAATAATATATTGATGAAAATGGAATGAAAAAGGGATACATCACAACTACATCAAAATTGGGGAGAGTGCAAACAAGCATGTTGCAGCACAAAACCGAAAAGAGAGAAAATACAGAAGGAAAAGAAAATTGGCAAGGAGCCAAATACAAAACAAGCAGATAGCAAAAACAGAGAAAAGAAGTTACCAAACTCCAGCTCAAGCAAGAAGATGAAGCAGAAAAATATCACCTCAACAAACAGCAACAAGACAAAAGATCTCATAGAATTTTGCAAGAGACTTGCTTCAGCTCAAGCAAAAAGGCATGAAACAACAAATCAAGGCATGGATCTTCTGCCGACGAGAATTTCTGCCTCAACCTAGTACGATATTGGCAACTAAAGAAGCACTCAAAATAAATGAACACCAGCAGCAGGTAATAAATTGATCCATCACAACAACAACAAGATGCACCATGCGACACAATTTCTGAATTCTTCCAGCAGTAATGCAGGGACAGAAATATGCTAGCAAACAAGAGGAAGGGTTGGAGCAACAGACAAAGAGGCTGCTAAACCAAAGAAAACACCAAAACCATACTGGATAAAAAGCAACAGATGAGATGAGCATAATTTCTTCCCTTCAAACTGATTGGAAGCAACACCCCAAATAGATCATGAAATCCAATTTTTAAACTGATTCAAACTCATTTCACCATTCAAACAATCCAATAAGAGAACTAGGATGGGCCCATAAGATATCCCTCCATCTTAAAACAATTAGACCAAAACCTTCCAAGCATTGTGATCAGACCAAAACCTTCCAAGCATTGTGACATCGCAACAGTAGGTGATCAGAGAGTTCAATCTCTTTACCATAAAAATAACAAAATACTCTTGCCTCCTCTGAATAACTTCCAACTCTAGCAATTTGGAGTGCTGAATGTAACAAACTTCGAAACAGAGCTAACAGAGCTAAACTGCACCACACTGAAATTCACTTCTCTAAAGCTGAGAAGAGCTATCCCCCGAGAAGAACTGAACCGAAGCGGTCGACAACAGCAAGCAACCACAAAACAGAGAAAGAAAGGCAAATGCATAATACAGAACCACATTCCTCACAGCATTGGCATCATCCACTTGGAATCCACTGCTCTATAGGAGTGAAAATCTAGCAGCTCCCAACAAGAACTGAACCAACCCGGCCAAAAACATCAAAACTGAAACCCAACGTTGGCCAAACATTAAACCTCTCTATCAACTTTGGCTCATGACCAGGGGCTATCTCAACAAAAAGAGCTATTTCCTGCAAGAATCAGAACTAATAATACAGCAAAACTCCATTAGCTTCTACCCCAAATTCTTCGAAAATACTCTTCATCTTCTCAACAAACAACAACAGGCCAAGAGAGACTCATAGATTTTTGCAGGAAGCTTACTTCATGAAGAACTGCAACCAAAATAAAACACCAAACCCATACTGGGTACAAACAACAAAGACAACCACAGCTCCAAAACAAAATCTCTCCACTTGGGAAAGACGAGCATAAATTCTTCCCTTAAAACTGATTGGAAGCTCCTGAAGACCAGATTTAATAGAAAATAACACTCCCCGACGAAAGCAGCCAGAACAATCCCAACAATCAGCACCAAACTGCTAGTATTGAAGGACAGGCTTTGGGATTGCTCTGAACCAGGTTGGACTTCATTTGAAGAATGGATCAGCGACAGCTAATAATGTTCTGAGGTTGAAGATCAGGTTGTTAATGGAGTATGAAGAGCCCCATTTTTTTGATTTTATCCAGAAGGCAAGTCTGGTTTTAATCAGATCATGAACATGAATCCAGGAAGGTTTATCCTTGTTGAAGATATATTCATTCCTTAACTTCCAAATAGACCACATGATGGTGAAAGGGATTGTTTCCCAGATCAGTTTATGTTCATTCTTGAAGTTAAAGCTTTGCCACCAATCAAGGGTTGCTTTGATGGAGTTAGGCGACGCCCATTGAATATTCCACCAGCTGATACACTTTGACCAGATTTTCCAAAATTCACGACACAATAAGAGAATATGATCTATGGGTTCTACTTCCAATCCGTAGAAAGGGCATAAGTATTCATCGATGGAGTTGAGAATCCCTAACTTGAGAAGATAACCAGCGGTTTTGGTTCGGTTATTCCAGGCCAGCCAGCTGAAGAACTGAACTTTTGAAGGGGCTGCATTATACCAAATAAGGTTTGCGATCTACATATTTGGGGCGAGAGAGCAATTGAAGCTTGAGTAAATGGATTTAACTGAGAAAAGACCGGAGGAGTTAATCTTCCAAACCAAGGTGTCTTGTTTAGCATTCAACATCAGCGGAACACCACACAAGGTATTTTGGAATTTTGATAACTCTTCTTCCTCCCGAGCCATTAAGCGACGACGAAGCATTAGGTTCCATTCTCCATTTTCATCTTTTAGAGCTACGAAACTGGTGAGATTACCCTCCTTTAATCTTGATAATTTGAAAAACCTGGGAAATAAAGACTTTAGAGAAGAGTTCCCAGCCCATATATCATGCCAGAAGGATGTATTGAGACCGTTGCCAACCATAGTGCTCACATTAGACACAAAAAAGTCAAAGAGAATTGGGCATCTTTCTTTTAAGAGAAGGATGTCCAGCCAAAGCCTAGATAGTTTGTGCCTAATCTCTAGTTTTGGGAGCCAATCTCCACCGAAATGATGGTATTTTGCTGAAAGAATTTTTTTCCAAAGAGAATTCTTTTCAATGCTGAATCTCCACCACCACTTGAGAAGAAGGCATTCATTCATAAATTTCAGGGTTTTGAGGCCCAAACCATCGGATTGCTTATTGGAAGTGCATTTCTCCCACTTGATTAAGTGAACTTTTCTTATTCCGTCACTGTCTCCCTATAAGAATCTTGATTGGATCTTGTCAATCGAATTCGCAACTGATATAGGCATTTTGAATAAGGATAGAAAATATAGGGGAAGGCTTTAGAGGACTGATTTGATTAGAGTTATTCTACCACCAAAGGAGAGAAACCTTTTTTTCTAAGAGGCCAACTTCACTTTGAATTTGTCAATAATAGGGGCCCAAGTCTTTTCTAGCCTAGGGCTAGCACCTAGAGGAAGACCAAGATACTTCAAAGGCAAGGATTTGACGTTGTATTTGAGGATGTCAGCTATGTCCTTTATGAGATCAGCAAAGACACCCACTCCACAAGCATCACTCTTATGGAAATTGATTTTTAGGCTTAAGGGAACTTCAAAGCACCTCAGAATTCTTTTGATGTTCACGATTTCATCCTTCTCGGCATTACAAAAGACTATCATGTCATCCGTGAATTGAAGATGGCTGACAGTTGCCCCATTTGCTCCAATAGAAACTTCTGAAATAAAGCCTAGAGCTTTGGCTCGTTTGAATAAGATGTTTAAACCTTCAACGGCGATGTTAAAGAGGAAAGGTGAAAAGGGATCGCCTTGCCTTAAACCTTTTTCCAAACTGAATTCAGAAGATGGGGATCCATTTACTAGAACTAAAATTTTCGGAGTTGAGATGCATTTCTTTATCCATTTCACCCATTTTGAGCCAAAACCAAAATTTTTCATCAAGTTTAGAAGGAAGTTCCAGTTTACACTATCAAAGGGTTTCCCGAAGTCTAACTTGAGGAGGATGCCCTTTTTATTATTCTTTTTCCACCAGTCTACCACTTCATTTGCGATAAGAACCCCGTCCAATATGAATCTGCCTTCTAGAAAGGCTGATGGACTTTCATCAATAATTGACGGGAGCACCTTCTTTAATCTTGAGCGTAAAACTTTAGCAAGAATTTTGTAGACGCAGCCGACCAAGCTAATAGGTCTCAAATCCCCTAAAACTGACGCTTTGCTCTTCTTTGGAATCAAAACAATAAAGGAAGAATTAATACCCGAGACAAGTTTAGCATTTTCATGAAACTCTTTTAGAAATTACGTCACATCTGCCTTAATCACGTGCCAGCATTTCTTGATCCAGTGGAAGTTAAAGCCATCCGGACCGGGAGCTTTATTGCAATCGCAGTTATCGATTGCCTTCCAAATTTCAAGGTCAGAAAACTCAGTTTCAAGAGAAGATGAGAGATTATGGTTGAGAGTTTTATCAAAGGGGCCAGCTAGCAGAAGTCTGACTTTCCAACTATCAGAGAGGACGGAATGGAAATGCTTGCTTATCTTTGATTTTATCAACTGAGGGTCTGTGATGTCTATTTTGTTGACTGGGATAGAGTTAATGATGTTTCTGCTCTGCCGGCCTTTAGCTAAAAGATAGAAGAATCTCGTGCTCTTATCGCCATTAGCCAGCCAGTTTGCTCTGGATTTTTGGAGCTATAAAGATTCGAGCATCCTTCCAAGCCTCCATACATCGCATTTGAGGGACTAGTATTGGAGGGATTCACCATGATCTAGAAGTTTGGATTCTGCGATGACGTCCATGGAGTGAAGATCCTCTTCGGCCTTTTTAAGATTTGTGGTAATGTTTCCAAACTTTGTTAAATTCCAAGACTTTATAGTGGTTCTAAGACTTTGCATTTTTTTCAAGAGTTTGAATCCAGCCCATCCATTGAATTGGCACTCATTCTAGAATTTTTCAACCTTTGGGAGGAAATGTGGATGAGAGGTCCATGCATTGATAAATTTGAATAGGCGAGGGCTCCAATCCCTTAAATCTTCCATCAGAAGGATAGGGCTGTGATCTGAGAGTGATCTTGGGAGGCCCCAGACTTTGAAATTGAAATGTTCAATCCATTCGAGGTTCAATAGGAAATGGTCCAGCTTGCTCCATTTGTCTTCTTCATGTGATTTGCACCATGTGAATTGCCTGCCCAGTAGTGGTAGATCTGACAATTCCATTTGGTCTATGAAGTTGTTAAGATCCTTCATTCCTTTATCTCTCCTTGAGCACCCTCTTCTTTTAGTAATGAATCTAATTTCGTTGAAATCACCGCCCGCACACCATGGAGAGGCGAACTGCTGCATCAGGTTAGACAAAACGTCCCAGAATTGCTTTCGAGACCTTGCCTCATTTGGAGCATGGATATTAATGATGCAACATGGAAAATTCGGGAGAAGAATTTCTGATATAAGAATGAAGTGATGGTTGCAACAGCACTCTGAGATGGAGAAAACTTCTGAATTCCAGATACACAGAAGACCGCCTGATTTACCCATTGAGTTAACTTCCATGTAATCGAAGCAATCCCAGGGCCATACTGATTGGACGAAGGGCTTGTCTATGCAAGATTTTTTCGTCTCTTGAAGCAACAGGAAATCTACTTCCTTTCCGAGATTAAATTTCTTAGCTTCCTTTTCTTTTCGGGTCGACCCAACCCTCTGATGTTCCAAGATAGAATAATCATAAATTGATGGGAAATCTAGACACCCATAGAAAATCTTTATAGTGGTTCTGCTCAAGTTCTCTGAGCAGAATCTCGTCGGTCTTTCTTTTCCAGTTCCACGATCCTATTGATGAGTTCCTGCTCCGTACCGCTGTACACCAAACAAAGGGCTTTGCCTAAATCTTTTATGGCCTGAGCTTTTGCAAGATGGTTAGGGGGCGCTAGGAGAGAAATGGCAGTGGCTGTTAATCGTAGGATTACACTCTTCTTCTTGCTGGGTTTGATCTTTACAAGAGACCGAAAGGAACCAATTGGATTGAAGAATCCTATGTCAAAGTTTGGGCGAGAATTTGATCGAGGGAATTTTTTCTGCTTTGTGGGGGCTGGTTTCTTTTTAGGTTGAGAGAGGGAAAGATGTTTGAAAGGTAGAGTTGTAGGGCATGATTGAGTATGGGCTGGATTTTGGGGCTGCTTGAGGGAATTCTGTGAAGCAGAGCTAGAGACCAGAATTGGGTCCTTTAGAGGTCCAGTGACCCTAGTTGCATCTTGGCCCTGCAAACAGATTTTTAAGTGTATCTCTGGATATTTACTTAATGGTCCGCTTATAATTCTCATTGGTTCAGGTATCTCATTTTCATCTGAATTAGAGTTCTGAACTAATTTTGAAGCTTGCATCCCATTCTCATTGAAACGTAAGTTTTGGGGAGCGGTGGATGTATTACTAACCTCTCCGCTTGAGGTATAATCTTCTCCATTCCCCTCACACTGAAGCATCTCATCAACCATAGAGTTGTCAACAAAGTTGTCCACGTTGTCTTGGGAATCCACACGGGCTGCTTCGACCATGTTAATATCCGCATCGTCATCATTAATGGGTTCTGGTGGGAATGGATTTGGTGATGAAGCTGCCGTCCAGAGAGTGCCGGTGTTATCTTTGATGTATGGTTGCATGATACAGGGTTTCACTACCTGTTCTTCAACAACCCTTATGGGATAAGTCTTCCCTTTGCAAGTAAGGGTAATGGCTTTGTTAACAGGTTCAAAGCAGCTGGTTGTGATCTGAATTCTTCCGCTAGCAAATGATCCCAGTTTGGCCGTTGTGTTATCTAGAGTGATGATGTTTCCCCACAGCTTTCCAATTTTGAAAAAGTTGTCTGCATTCCATAGGTTCAGTGGAACACCATAGCAGCTAATCCATACAAGGCGGTGCGGTTTCAAATAGAGGTTTTGTTGCCATTCGCTCACTGAAGTAAACCAATTGGATAACCAACATACACCGTCTTGAAGCATGGATCGCATATGGTCGATGGACGAGAAGGTTAAGACCACATCATTTCCTCCACGATCCTGAATTTCAATATCATATATGCCTTCATTGCCAAAAGCTTCATATAGAGATTCCATGGTTCTGGGGGTGTAGAGTTTGGCAATGGCACTTCTTGCAAGCCAGCCGTTGCCAGATTCTTGGACTTCAATGGAGGCTTGAGGCAAATTGTACTCACTTTTTCCTTTCAGAGCATCAGCATAAGATTTTGAGGGATTGTTGTTCAAGGGTGGGCATACTCTGTTGGTGGTGTCCACTGGATTGCAGATTTTGATATTGGATGAAGCCTTGTGTTTTTCAAAATCAGCTTTCTTTGCGGTGATGGTTTTGTCGTTGAGCCATAAGCCATTAGCTTTCTGAATGGAAATTCCTGCCGCTACAGAGCATTTGTATTTTACGAATCCAAATCGAGAGCACGTTCTCGCTCTCCTTTTCTTTGGGATGTAGACATCCTTGACGATGCCGAAATTTGAGAATAATCAGTAGAGGCCTCTTGGTTCCATGGATTCCGGCAGGTTGTCAACGAAGACGGTGAACAGACCGTTCGAGGCACCGGCATTGTAGGAGTTGAATCTCTTCTTCCTGTAAATTACGGGGTTCCATCCACTACTGTTTGCTCTGCCTTCTATCCCACCTTCCGTTCGCCCCTTGTAGACACTCATTTTCACTCCAACTCTATGATTTAGGTTTGGAAGTGGGGGGGCGCAGGTGCAGTTTGGGTGCAAGCAAATCCCAGAGGCAGCATCAAGGGGACTGAGAGCAGATCATGACAGCAGTAATTTTCCCTTATAATTTTTAGAGGCAGCCTCAACAGCAGGCAGCATCAACATCAGGAGAACTCATCTACGCCATGTATATATTCCCCTTGAATTTTCAGATTTTCAGGGACAAAACCTTGAAGAAACTTTCCAAAGAAATACCTTATTTTGAAACGGAATGGAAGAGATGGGTCTCGTATTGTTGTGCAGCTGCGAAGGGGGTTGCGCCGCTAGAGGGGAAGAAGTTAGGGTTTTCGGGATGGCGGTGGGTCGATGGGTTTTGATGGTGGGGTGGGTCAATAGATTTAGGGGTGAGTGTTGGGAGTGGGGATTGAGGTCGATTATGGCATGGAGGAGAAGAGAGGGGGGGTTGGTTATGGGGACGTTGCAGAGGAAGACGGATGGGGGGGTGGATTGAGGTCGGGGGGGTTGAGGTCGGTTATGGTGTTGGACAGGAAGAGAAGGGAAGAAGAGAGGGATCGGTTGTGGCGGTGATGGCATTCCGGTGAAGGATGGACGGAGGGACGATGGCGGTGAAGGGTGGGGGCGGTGGTGGGAGGGTAGGGCTAGCAGCGGTGGTTTGGTAAAGTTAGAGAGAAGGCAGAGTCTCTCGCACTAGCTTCTAGTTGATTAAGCCTTTTTATTGATGGGCATACATCACACGCGCACACACACATATCTATATATATACACACAAATAAACAAAAAAAAAATGATTGACTTGCAGGAAAAAGAATGCTAGTAGTTGTGATATACTTGTCAATAAAATCAAACCTTTTTTGGTTGTATCCAATCAGAGGATATACTTGAAATTACACTTGCAAACTTCAAAGCTACTGCTACTAGTAACAACTTCTGCCTCTTCTTCAGCATCACTTTCATGTACTGTTTCTAACTATATTATTCCTATAAGTAAATCTTTAGTATTTCTTGGATACCATAATCTCATCGGTAACTACATGTGCATGAATTTGATTTTACTTTCACCTAAAGCAATGGTTGATAAAGTCATGTAATAAAAAGAAAAGTTTGGTTAAGCTCAAAATCATAGATCATTAGGTGAAAGGACAAAAAATGGTACTCGTTTAAAAATATTTTAAGGCTGTGCTTGGATAGTGATTCAAATATAATTTTTTAAAAAATATTTCTAAAAATCTTGTAATTAATTTTTTAAAAACTGTGAAAATGTATTTAGATATAATAGTCTAAATTTTAAAAAATTAAAGTGAATAGCATACTAAACGCGTATTCCGCGTTTTGAAATTAAAAATCTGTTTTGAAAACGTAAGCAAACGAAGCCTAAAATAAAATTCGTCCTGGTCGATCGGTTTCTCTTGGGTCCGAGGGTTTGGAAATGAATGAAAAAAAAAATTATGCATGATCATGCCTTGATGGTTTGATCAAAATGAAAGGTGTTAGCTTTCAAAGCATTCATAAGTATAGAATTTTGCATCCTCTGGGGTGGGTTTTAACGTGAAATTCTTTATTATTGATGTGGTTATTGGTTTACTTATTCAACAAAAATAATAATAATTATGGTTATTGATTAGCTTAAGACTTAAGAGCGTGTCATCAACGTAAACCTTGTTAATTAGTTTGGATTTGGGTAAATTACACTAATTTTTTTTTAAAGTTTTTTATAATTATATTGATTTCTGTTGAAATTTCTAAAATTATACTGATTTTTTATATTTTACTTAATAATATATAAATATTCCTTTCAATCAATTTTTTTCCTGCAAAATGATAAAATTACCTATTTTATTTATTTAATTTTGACCAATTTTTTTTAAACGTTTTTATTATTTTATTTAAAAATAAATTTAAGATTTTTATAAATATTTATTTGAAAATGAAAAAAGATTGGTCAAAATTTAAAAAAATTAAGAAAAAAAACATAAAGGTGATAGTTTTGTCATTTTGAAAAAAAAAAATTAATTGAAGGAGATATTTGTATATTATCAAGTAAATGAGGAGAAGTTAATATAATTATTAAAAATTTCAAGAGATATCAATGTAATTTATCTTTTAAATTTTGAAAGCCCATCTTTGAGTCCGTTAGGGCAACATAAAACTTCGACTAATTTATGAAAATCACGTGATCTAAAATCATCAAAACATGTTGTGATTCTAAATCATGCACCATGTTAAAGGACTGCGATTATGGTTGAATGTGTTTGAGCGTAGCTTTCTCAAATAGATATACGGTGGCTTATGTCGTAATAGGTTTTGACAATAAGTTTTCAGATGAGATTTTTTAGATTGAAAATCTCTCAGGTTTCTCCCATATCTACAACTTCTCCTCCATGTTAGGAGGATAGTTATCCACTTTCAACCAAATTGCCCCATCCACATGCACATCGCATATTAAGTGGGATACACTTAATAATGATTTTTACCAAATCAAATTCTTTAACTAACATGGCCAATTACACCCATTGATAATTAAATTCAAAATAAAATACATACATACATATATATATATATATATATATATATATATATATTGAATAACATAGAGGCCTATCTGTCCACTCATTCTAATAGAATGGACCTGCTTACTAAGAAGGGCCTTTTTTTAGTTGATTTTTGAAATAACTAGAAAGTAATTTATTTATGTTTGGTTTGACCTTGATGGCTGCAAGAATTCATTCACCTTCTGGATTTTCATACTCATTTTTGAACCAAGAATTAATTTAGTGAGATTAATTGATAATTGGTTTCCGAGCAAGCATTTTGTCTACATTTTAAGAATCTTTACACTAATAAATGAAAAAGGACTCATGGTGAGATTGTCCAACTGGGTTTTTGTGAAGCTTGAAATGGTGATTGATCAAAAAAATGATGTGTATGGTGGCCAAAAAGAGCCATCTGGGGCTGGGCTACTAATTAATTGATATTGCATTATCAAACATTCACCTAACTGAAAAAAATACTAAAAATTTTAATTTAAAGAACTTAATTCAGTTATCAAATAGGTTATCACATTGTACGATCTTGCTAAGTTTGGATTGGATGAAGTCCAAGAGAAAACATGTTGATGTCCAAGCAAAGTTATTCTTAATCTTACTTGTATTGTACCCAAAGGAATGCATTTCATGGTGTTTTAGGGTGAGAGAATTTAAAAAAAAATCAAAATGAACAAAATAAGAGGGCAAAGTTCAGGCTCAAAAAATATTTAATTTATTTTTTTCCATAAAAGGAATATATATATTTTTTAGATTATAATAATAAATAATATTAATAATAATAATAATAATTATTGTAGAAGTTCTTTCTATAAAAATCTATTTTTTACTTTATTAAATTTTATAAGACTAAATATTTTAGAAATTTCTATTTTATTTTTAAAAATGGATTTCTATTTAAATATATTTAACATGAACCATTTTCCCACAATATTTGTAGAGACAGAGTAACTGTCTATCCTAACCTTTCATTGTTTAAGGGAAAAAATTATTCTTAGTTGAAAATTTTATCAATTATTTTTTATTATTTTGATTTGGTAGTAATGTATTGGTTCAATATCATATTATGATGTGCATAATGATATCTTTACCATGATATTTTACTAAATTCTTTTACCTGCTGACTTAATTGTTTAAATGCTAGTTAATATAACATTTTGGTATGTTCGGGTTAAGCATTTACATAGTGACGAGGGGCACTGAGATAACGATAGACACTAGATAACGACTAGACTAAGATTCGTACGATATATATTCTTATTTTTATGAGATTGAGATTGACATGCCCAATTGAATGGGAGCTCTATCGTAGCATACATTATCTACTGTATGTACTATTGTTGTTACCTTTTATAAAGAGAGTGACTGCATATATCCATGCTTCGTCACTGTGTGAGATCTTAGAAACACTTCGAGTTCCATTGTGCCCTTTGTGACCTAGGACTACTTTATCAAGAGAGGGGTTGATGTTGCTACTTTAGCATGTGCCTAAAAGATCATGATTGATGCAATTCGATGGGACATGTTTAAGAAACTAGTTAAGTTTAATTGGATTAGCGTAAGTAAATAGGGAAGATGGTTCCATAATACACTATTGTGTTGTGACTCATAGTCTAGACGATCTGTCAGTTTATGTGTTTATCGATATGAT
The DNA here is from genome assembly GCA_008638375.1 of Nyssa sinensis. Classification (NCBI taxonomy): domain Eukaryota; kingdom Viridiplantae; phylum Streptophyta; class Magnoliopsida; order Cornales; family Nyssaceae; genus Nyssa; species Nyssa sinensis. The sequence goes on along the minus strand of VIRR01000491.1, from coordinate 7,876 downwards.
CATAAGTCTAATACAGATTGAAGGGTTTAAGCATCGCACTGAGATTAGTTCTCGTAAGGGATAAAAGATGTTGAATATGGTGTAATAGAATAGTCTGGGGCATAAAGAAGACCATTTGTAGTGAGGTACTATGTTGGTGTGATAGTAACTTGATATAGTACACCTACCCTAATCTTTCTCGTCCGGTCGCACACGATCCATTTCCTGTTTGTTGAAGGTGATGTAAAGAACTTAGTATTCACCCTATGTGGATGGGTGGGAGGTGTTGGATATTGGGTCGGGTTAAACTAGGACCTATAGCCATTTGAGTATCCACAAGATTTGAATGAGAGTTGTGATAAGATTAAAGTTCTTATCATTATCTGGTTGGTTTCAAATTTCAACCAACGCAGATATTTATCCCGCGTTTAAATTACAGAGTTAGTGTGGGAGGATACTTGGTTATCCGTGAACTCTGCTTGATCATCTCTCAGTTTTCTCTCTAAGATTCTTTCGAGAATACCATCGCGAGACCTCTGAATTTAAATTATGGAAATACATAGGTGACTTGATTTTGTAGCCGTCTTATTGACGAGAAAGATTTCTGCATCGATGTACATGACAAAGAAGTTCGTAAGACAAACTGATTCCTTACACTTTTATAAATTCTAAATATAAAAATAACCAAGTTCAAACCTGATTACTATTTCATATATTTTCTTTAAAGTGCATGTCCCATTTGAAGATAATTATATCACAATCACTTGGATTTGTATTAGAAATATTTATATATTTTGAATAGACAAGTAATCCGGTCAACATTGTCCTCCCTCGCGTGACTTGAAACAAAGGGTTTTGGGTGCCAACCAGGAAGTTTCCTTGCGGGCCAGCCAGCCAACTTATTGATGGGCATACATCACACACACACACGCACACACACACACACACACACACACACACATATATATATATATATATATATATACACAAATAAACAAAAAAATATCATTGACTTGCAGGAATAAAGAATGCTAGTAGTTGTGATATACTTGTCAATAAAATCAAACCTTTTCTTGGTTGTATCGAATCAGAGGATATACTTGAAATTATACTTGCAAGCTTCAAAGCTACAACTACAAGTAACAACTTCTGCCTCTTTTTCAGCATCACTTTCATGTACTGTTTTTAACTATATTATTCCTACGAGTAAATTTTTAGTATTACTTGAATACCAGAATCTCATCGGTAACTACATGTGCATGAATTTGATTATACTTTCACCTTAAGCAATGGTTGATAAAGTCATGTAATAAAAAGAAAAGGTTGGTTAAGCTCGAAATCATACATCATTAAGTAAAAGGACAAAAAATGGTACTCATTTAAAGATACTTAAATTTTTTAAAATTTAAAATTTAAAATTTAAATATTATTAATAAAATTTGAATAATTGAAGTTTATAACATTAAACTTATAGACATAGAAAATTGTTATTTTAGATAGTTGTCCGTCCTAGAAACCTGAAATAATGCAAGGTGTTAGCTTTCAAAGCATTATTTATAATTAAATCGTAAGTATAGAATTTTGCATCCTCTGGGGTGGGTTTTAACGGGAAATTCTTTATTATTGATGTGGTTATCGGTTTACTTATTCAACAAAAATAATAATAATTGTGGTTATTGATTAGCTTAAGACTTAAGAGCGTGTCATCAGTGTAAACCTTCTGAATTAGTTTGGATTTGGGTAAATTACAATGATTTTTTTAAGGTTTTTGACAATTGCATTAATTTTTCTTGAAGTTTCTGAAATTACACTGACTACTTATACTTTATTTGACAATATATAAATATTCCTTCAATCAATTTTTTTTCCTCTTTAAAATGATAAAACTACCTATTTTATTTATTTATTTATTCAATTTTGACCAAATTTTTTATTATTTTATTTAAAAATAAATTTAAGGTTTTTATAAATATTTATTTGAAAAATGAAAAAAGATTGGTCAAAATTTAAAAAAATTGACTAAAGGAGATATTTATATATTGTCAAATAAAAGAAAAGAAATTAATATAATTGTCAAAAATTTTGAGAGATATCAATGTAATTTATCTTTTAAATTTTGAAAGCCCATCTTCAAGTCCATTAGGTCAACATAAAACTTCGACTAATTTTTGAAAATCAAGTGATCTAAAATCATCAAAACTACTTGTGATTCAAAATCATGGACCATGTTAAAGGACTAGGATTATGGTTGAATGTGTTTTGAGTGTAGCTTTCTCAAATAGTTATACGGTGGCTTATGCCTTAACCGGTTTTGTCAATCAATTTTCAGATGAGATTTTTTGGATTGAGAATCTCTCAGATTTCTGCTCTTCTTTGTTACAAGCTGATGCTGTTTTGACAGTAGAGGTGTCTTGATTTCTTTCTTGCTTTGTTTTATCTTTGTTTCAGTATTTGAATGGCAAAAAAAAAAAAAATAGATATACTAAATTGAGTCTTTAATTCACGTCCCATAAATTGTCTTCAAATTCCAGTGCGTTGAAGTAAGCCAACCTGAATTCTTTGCAGACTAAATCTTGAATTCACGTTCCAACTTCCAAGTGCAAGCTTTGAAATCACTTCAGTCCATGGCCTTCACAATTCTTCAAATCAATTTTTCGTCTTCACCACACAACAACTCTTATACTTCAAAATAGGAATCACTAATAAAAATTAAGACAATAAAAAGCTGGTACAAATTTGTGATATGTTTTTTCCAATGAAGTTTAGGTTGATTTCATATCCAGAAAATCTGATAGGAGTGGTTATTTAACTTTCCTATATCTACAACTTCTCTCCATGTTAGGAGGATGGTTATCCACATCCTATATTAAGTGGGATACACTTAATAATGATTTTTACCAAGTCAAATTCTTTAACTAACATGGCCAATTACACCCATTGATAATTAAATTCGAAGTAAAATACATTGTATAATAACACTCTCTCTCTGCTTTCTAAGAAGGGCCTTTTTTTAGTTGATTTTTGAAATAACTAGCAAGTAATTTATTTATTTTTTTGTTTTACCTTCATGGCTGCAAGAATTCATTCACCTTCTGGATTTTCATACTCATTTTTGAACCAAGAATTAATTTAGTGAGATTAATTGATAATTGGATTCTAGAATGAATAATCTTGAATTAGTTTCCGAGCAAGCATTTTGTCTGCATTTTAAGAATCTTTACACTGATAAATGAAAAAGGAGTCATGGTGAGAATGTCCAACTGGGTTTTGTGAAGCTTGAAATGGTGATTGATCAAAAAAATGATGTGTATGGTGGCCAAAAAGAGCCATCTGGGGCTGGGCTACTAATTAATTGATATTGCATTATCAAACATTCACCTAACTGAAAAAAAATACTAAAAATTTTAATTTAAAGAACTTAATTCAGTTATCAAATAGGTTATCACATTATAAGATCTTGCTAAGTTTGGATTGGATGAAGTCCAAGAGAAAATATGTTGATGTCCAAGCAAAGTTATTCTTAATCTTTCTTGTATTGCACGCAAAGGAATGCATTTCATGGTGTTTTTAGGGTGAGAGAATTTTAAAAAAAAATCAAAATCAAAATGAACAAAATAAGAGGGCAAAATTCAGTCTCAAAAAATATTTAATTTATTTTTTTTCCATAAAAGGAATAATGTTATTTCTACTATGACATTATACCAAATTCTTATACATGCTGACGTGATTATTCGAATACTAGTTAATGCAGTCTCTTGGTATATCCGGATGTTAGTCAATGAAATCTTTTGATATTAGGTAATACAATCATATCACGTAAGTGTAAGACGTTTTATTAACTGGTATAAAGAGACTGAATTAACTAATACTTGTACATATCGAGAGACTGCATTTATTAGCACTTGAACAACTACGTCAACAAATAAAAAAAATTGATAAAATATCAGGATAAGAATAATATTAGTCATTTTCATTCCTAGGGCCATGTTTGTTTAAGAGACCAAATAAGAGTGAATTAACTCTCTCTCTCTCTCTCATTACTGGTGGATGGAATAATAGTGGATGAGACTACTAATTCCAATGGCCATTTCTTGTCAACTGTTTGGTAAGTCTCGGATAATCAAAGTAATACCACATCCCTAATGAGGTGCAACTTTTGACTGAAAATGTCTTCCAGTACACATATACATTCCTTTAAAATAAAAATAAAAATCTCATCAGATGACAATTCACAAACAAATTAATCAAATTTATAAAGTAGAGAAATGGAAAGATGAATCTACAAAAAACAAGCACATAATTATTAGCTGCAACAGCATCAGATTCCAAATTGAAACACCGTTTACTAATAAGAATACGAATCAATCACAATTTGATTATTTGAAATAAAAGACTAACACTAATCTTATTTAATTAATACAATACTGTCAACTCATAAAAGTAAACATATATAATTAAATTTTTAAGTAGACTTCGCATTATTGAAAATAAAATAGATATGTAATAAATGCACACAAAAAAAAAAAGAAGAAAAAAAGAAGCTGCAAAATTATGATAAAATCTTTTGGGTTATATGTAGCGACCGGCTCAAACCCAAAAGCTCTATTTTGGAAAAGAATTTATATGTAAATTATTATTATTTTTTTACAAATTTTAGAAGAGATTTTTTTTTTTAAATTAGAAGAAAAAGTTAAATGTAAAAAAAAAAATTTTAGAAGTTTGGGAGACTACAATGGAAAATAGTCCAATGGAAAAAGAATTTTTGAGAGTGTTCTGTGAATTCCTCTTCCATTTTTCATATCTCTCCTAGAGCTCTTGTGTATGATTTAATTCCAACAACATTCACAATGAGCCCTTGGGTATCGCCTTCAAAAACAATTGAAGAGAATCCCCAATCAGCTGCAACTTCCATAGCCTTACGAACTGCAAAAGCTTAAAGGCTAGCTCCCGATGCCCCCTAGGGTAATACCATTTGCATCCCTGCTCTCTAGCCACAAATGCTTCAGAAAAGCCCCATCAAAATATATTTTCACAACACCAAGCTCTGGACACTGCCAATGATTGAAGCTCCAAAGTGACACCGAAGAAGGAGAAAGTTGCTACCATGCATGCACGGCTCCCACCACTTCTGGAATCATGTTTGGCTTGTTCATGTAAACTGGTTCACCATGAGGATAATGAAGGAGCTTGTAATGCCTACTGAGACAAGCCTAATGGGGAGCCCATCTTAAAATCAAATGTTTCAACACTACAAACAGGACAAATAGGATCATCAAAGCGACATTTATGATATAATAATAGACTCTTCACCGAGATTACATTTTGGAAACATCTCCATAAAAATAATTTTTATTTGTAGTTTTGCTTGTATTATATCATTTAAAAAATTTCTTTTCAGATAAATTTTTGGGAACAATATTAGTAAAATAAATTTAAAATTTAATAGATATAACTTAAAACATGTAAAGTTAGATACGTTGTCTTGTATGTTTTGTCACCAAGTAAGACTTACGGTGAAAAGAAATTTTGGTGTGACGTTCATATTTGAATAAATTCATTTTTTCACATTGATGGTCTTATCTTTATTTATTTTTGGACAAAAAAAAATAATGAATCTAAAAAAGATCATTGGTCAAAAAAAGAGCAGCATGAGGTTCCCAAGGCAATCAAATGTCAAACATTGAATGTGCTCTGCAACCAAAGAAAAAAAAATCAAATTTTCTGTAATCCCAACCCAATAACTTCAAGCTTGGTGGAACTAGAGGGATCTGAATTGTAAAAGATAAAATTTTAGAGAGTCTCTAATAAAATTTTGAAGAATTTTGGGGGGGTAGTTTTTAATTTTAAGATTTTGTTTTAAAACTAAAGTTAAAAAAATTAAATATTAAAAAATTAGGGGGTCCATGTCCCTCCTAGCTAACCAACACCTAGCACAACCTTTGGTGGGAACCATGGTTGTTTGATGAACGGTGTTCATTTTGAAAAAAAAAATTTAAAGAGAAAATCATTTAATATTTTGTCACACATAAATTATAAAATCAATAATTTATACATTAATTAGAATAAACTACACCGCTCTTTCTTAGACTAATTGACAATGATAAATAATATTTTATTTTACTTTTTTTTTACCAAATTGCAATTTACTCCATTAATTACTATGTTTAGAGCAAATTAATAAAAAATGATAATTTAAAAATTTATAATACTTTGCAAATTGATTTTTTTATATATACCAAGCTTCTATTACTAAACAATACAAAAAGAATAAAAAATTTCTTAAAATGGATGGAGCATTATCAAATTAGTATTATTTATTAAGTAGAAGAGCAATGCTAAGGATAGTTAGGACTATCTAATCTAAGTGGTTGGTATATTTTACTCACTATGATCATGTATTGCATGTGAATATACCAAAATTCTATTAATTAGTTACATCAGTTGTGACTATCCAAAGTGGCCGCTCTTGAATAATTTGAACTCATACTTATCGGTGAAGTTGAGACTACGAATTTTTCATTTTTGACTTTCACCACCACCAACATCGACATTCATTTTGCTAGCTGAAGCCCAGACCCGAACCTTATTCGCCATGCATCGCCCTTGGCAAGAACTCTTCGACCTCTTGTCTTTTTCTTTACCATCGAACTATGCAGATGCAATGTCTCGAGTCAGGCAAAGCCTCAACTAATCCCGAGTCAACTATGCAATGGTGATGTTATTTATACTATTTCTCAGCCTCATATACCACCTTGTATCAATGATTGTGTTCTTGATCATATACGGAACCTTGTTCTTTTTTTACTTCTTTCGCGACCACCTGATTGTGTTGTTCAATCATACTCTCGATGATCAAAATGTTCTCGGAGTGTTGACTTTGGTCACCATTATCGCCTTGGTATCGTTAATTTTTAGGATTGTGATTGTTAGTTTACACGAAGTGTTTTAGGATTACATAAGACTTTTATCTGAACGAGCAAGTCACGATTGAAGAAGGGTTGCTTTGGGTTATCGGGACACTTTTGTCGGTTTAAATAAATTTGAACTGGTGAAAAGGTGTTTGTAACTTGTTATTAAAAATAAAAAAGATTAGTGTCATTTCAAAATATTTCAGAAAAATTTTTATAATTATCAAAAAAAATTTAAGAAGAAATTACTATAATTTATGTAATCATTAATACGAACACATCAAAATTACTTTTATACTTTTTGGGTTGAAACTTGAAACTAAAAAGAACAAATTCTTAAATAAAAAACTCAAAACCATTGATTGACTCAATTGCATGAAATTTTTTGAGTCGGTAGCAAATAATGAGAAGCTGTAAAATTAATGCGGAGTCAACGAAATCAAAATATGACTTTCTTAAATAAAGTGATAACAAAATTGCTAATTCAAAGGCCTAAGCGATGAAATTTTCAAGAAAACAGTCAGAAGTTATGATTACTTTTAATATCAATCACCCACTCCAAGGGTGTTGCCTCCAGATTTCGCAGCACAAGGAACTGAATAATGTCCTGCATCAAATGGTCTCCGTTATCACATTTGTACAACTACAACAAACCTGATTATAGTTATTCTAACGTACATCTTCACTCAATGAACTTGTTAAATAGTGGAACTTCCATCACATCTTTGAAAAAAAAAAAAATTTACACTTTATTTAATATTTTAAAAATTACATTGATCTTTTTACTTTATTTGATAATATACAAATATTTTATTCTAATTAATTTTTTTTCTTCAAAAGAACAAAATTATTATTTTTATTTATTTTTTAATTTTTTTAATTTTTTAATTTTTTTAACTTTTTTAAAATATATTTTTATTATTTAATTTAAAAATAAATTTAAAGTATATAAACAAACCACTTTGATTATTTTTATTTTATATAACAAA